>JAVJIF010028647.1:0-66573 GCA_038442645.1 Agave tequilana
ATTGTTTATTGATTATTATGAAAATGCCATTAGATTTTGTGATATACATGTTAGTTATTTGAGACACCCATGTTTAATATGGATAAATTTTTTTGTGTTCTCACTATTTGGTTGCTATTGCGTATATCATAGTTCTAATAACATGTGGATATTCATAATAATCATGCTTATGTTTATCATGTTAATTTTTATCGTGTTTTGATGCTTCATGTAAGATTACTTGTTTAGATGTTAGTTTTCATTAAGACTAGGATTTATACTTGTGCATATAGTGGGCCACAAATAAATCTATATATGTTGAGCTTGAATGCTTATTTGAACCCATTAGATGTGCTAGTATAGTCTAGTTTTGATGATTCATGCATTTTAAACTTGTATTCCTATTTTTGGATTTGTTTGTAGATCATGTGTTTTACATTTCATGTATATGTGCATTTTGCCAAATCTTAAGCTATACATGTATACCCTTTGAGTCATTGCCTTTCATGTAAATCTATATATATGGACTCAATTGTGTTTAGGGATATGTATGTATACTTATTGTGTTGACAATTCATACATATACCTTGAAATGAATTTGTTTTGATGAAAATTTAGTTTTTCTTGATTTCGTGTTTATTTTTTAACTTCATGTATATGTCTATTTTATCCAAATTATTATTATACATATACATCCTTTTTGAGCCACGTGCCTTAATGCATATATTTTGTGGACTCGTTGTGCTTGGATATGTATGTATACTTTAGTTTGTATAAGACATATATATACCTTGAAGATTAAATAATTTTGATGATTTTCATTGTTTCAAGGAATTTGAGCATAATTGAAAATTTCATAATGCCATGTCACACATTACTTGTACACTCATCATCTTTTAAAATATTTCTCATGAGTATGTTTTCATGAGCATGTATGGACTTTATTGAATATTGAGTGTTTTAAGTGCTATGTGATTTACATGTGTTTTATGAAAATTATTTTTAGTTTATTCCTTGCTTGAAGGATTTCGTACTAGTTAACAAAAATTTTCATTTTAACTAGTTCGTATTCTTCATTTTGATATGAGATATACACTTGATCTTATTGTTATGTCAATTGGTATCATTGAACTCTTTCAATTGGTATCAATCTTGATTCTTTTGTATACTCATATGTATTTATGTATGTATGCCTTCATTTCAATGGTATCAATGTCTATTGGTATCTTTTTTTTCCATTCATATATGTTTTATTTGTGCCTACTATATTCCTATATCTTAGAGCACAATATTTATTTATGCTAAGCTTGAAAACCTAAATGATTATCCTATTTCAACTGATTACTTTTAAATTGGTATCAAGCCTACGCATTGTTTTAGTTTGTATTTCATAAATGGGGAGAAGATTTGACTTTCATATTTCAATTGGTATTTGATTTTCACTCCACACTTTATGATTGAAAATTTGATGTTTATTTTAAGCATATCACAATCAAAATTGTTTATATGGCTTAAAAAGAAAAATACTATCTTTTGATATCAAAATGTTTATGTTTTAAATTGGTATCTCAAAATTTTGTTTTGGTATGTTCACTTTCAATTGGTATCAAGATATACTTCATTGACATATAAGTTTCATTTGGTATCTTAATTGAGTGTACATCTTATGATTTGTTATTTACCCCTTATTTACATCATTTGTGTTATAGAACAAAAAAAAAAGGGGGAGAAGGATTTGGATTTATATGCATGTCTTTGTATGCATTAATTTTAAAAAAAAAAGGAAAAGTTTTATTCATTTAATTGGTATCTAGAACACCTTTCACATTTCATTGGTGTCTAGAACATGTTTTGTTGATAGAAGAATTTGTTTAATGTTTTGATTTTGTTTTTACTCCTTTGTTGATGATTGACAAAAGGGGGAGAAAGATTTTGAGTTATATGCATGCTTATGTTTTTGCTTTGCATATATTATGATTTTAATTGGTATCTAGAACATGTTTTATTGTGAATATTTCATTTGGTATCTGGAACCTTTTATTGTTTATGCATATCTACGCATTCATGTTTAATATTCTTTGTATATCATGTTTATTTGTTTATGCATGAGTTAAGGGGGAGCTTCTTTGAAGCTTAACTTTAATCCATGCAATATATACTCCATGAGTTTTGTCATCATCAAAAAGGGGGAGATTGTTGGCCCAAAGGCCTTCCACTCTAGTTTTGATGATGATTAACTCATGTAGTTATGTTTACTAATATTTTGTGTTTTAAGTCTCAGATCTTATAACAAGATGTTAGTTTGGTGATAGCTTCAACAAGAGGTGTTTTAGAAGCTTTTCATGGTGATTCCAGGGCTCAAGCTTCAAGATCACACATTGCCTAGCCCATGGATGGAGTTTTGGAGCAAGTCTACTTGAAGATGGAGATCGTCAAGAAGACTTAGGTATCCATAGTTAGATAGTGTGTTTAGATCCATTTGTAAAGCTTAGTATAGTTGATATGCTCAAGTGCACATAACACACACGTTTTATGTTTGGTTTTTGGTTTTCATGAATAGTTGATCAAAACAAGTTTAATTGATATATGTATAGTTGTTTCATTCTATACATGCATGCTTAACTTTTAAACAAACTTATTTGACTTTCCTATTCATGTATTGAAAAATCAAGTTTGATAAAATACAAGTGTTGGTTTTTGATAAAACTTGCAAGACACAAAAATGATTGAATATGTTGATATATGTCTTGAAATTTTTATCACAAGTGTGTTTATCAAAGTAAAATGATAAAACTATTTTTGAGTATTTTTACAAAACTTAAAAGAATTTTTAGAAAAATATTTTACATGTGTTTCTGTCCCAGAACAGTGGCTGACAGGCCAGGTCGGCCGACCGCACGGGTCGACCGCACCAGAGGCCGGTCGACCCTTGGGGTCGACCGACGTGCACAAGCCTGTGCACGTTTGGCAGCCACAGGGACGGTCGGCCGGGCGGCCGACCGGACCTGAGAGCAGTGCTCTCTGTTTATTTGGGTCGACCGGGCGGTCGACCGGGTTGCCCCCACGGTCATATTTCTGACCGTTGGCGGTCGGCCGGGCCGGCCAACCGGTAGCCTGTCAGGCTGCCAGATCAGCCTAACGGCTAGTTTTCTGATAGGCCTATTTAAACCCCATTTCTTTGGGATTTTGGCCAAGGTTTTTATAAGAGAAAAATTACAGTTTCCCCAGAGTTTAAAACAAGTTTTCAAAAGAGTTTTTGGGCTTTAAACTTCCAATCTTATTTGTTTTAGGTTTTTTGGAAAAATCAAAGAAAAGAGTATTTTGGGAGATTTGTCTTGGCTTCCATTTTCTATCTTTTGCAAGAGTTTTCCCAAGTATTTTTCTTTGTGTTTTTGTTTTCCAAACACCTAGTTTTCCACACTTGAGCTATCACCTATCCTATTCTATTTAGGATCTTGTTTTGTGGAAAAGTGAAAAGAGAGATTGTTTGAGGTTGTTGAGCCTCTAAGTTGTAAACCCTCCTTGCTTTGTGTATCCCTCTTTGGTAGAGGTTGATCGGAGTGGTATTGTTTTGGTCCCTCTTTGGTAGAGGTGGAGATTGGTGTTTACTCCCTCTTGGTGAGGTGGAGTTGGTTGTTGGTTTGTATCCCTCAAGTGTGAGGTGGATTGTTGTTTGTTTGGCTAAGGGCCTACCCCTCTTGTGTGAGGTGGTGTTTGTATTGAGAGAGGAGTTTGGTACTCCTTGTGTTGTAACAAATCCTGTTCGGTAGAGGTTCCCTCGGTGGGAGATAGTGGATTGGAAATCCTACACGGTGGTGTAGGCGGGGATGTAGAGCTAGGGGCTCGAACCTCGAAACATATCTTGTTGTTAACGTTTGATCTATTATCTCTCTAACCCTCTCTCTTTTAATTGTGCAAAGCATCATTCATTATTCATATCATACATTGCTTGCATTGTACCTTGCATATTTCATATTGCTATATCTTGTGTATGCTTGGTTGTTTGTGTGTGCCTCACTTGTACTTAACCACAAGAGCTTCATATAGCACCTCAACCCATATCTAGGGGAATCAAGAGGAGTTAGTCCAGAGCCCTTCACGGGGAATTCGGCTACACTTGTTGGTTGTATTAAGTGTGTTGCAAGAATTGTTTTAAGCTTCCGCATTTAGAGCACTTAGTTCACTAGATTAGCACTTGCACCTATTCACCCCCCCTCTAGGTGTTTTTCAGGGGGGTGAATAGGTGATGGCTAACACTAATGGCAATAAAACTAGCTAATCACAATATATAAAGTAATAAGCAAGTATAAGCACAAACAAGTAAAGAGAGTTTTTGAGAGAGAATTCCAAACGCAAACACCAAGATGTGTTCGAGATTCGAGCCACTTGCTCTACGTTCTCGTCTTCACCGTAATGAAGAATTTCTACTATACTTGACTCTTTTACGACCAACATCCGATCCCGCAAGATCCAAAGCAACAACTCGAGCCCACAAGCTCTACCGAGGCCGCAACCTCAACAAACTTCAACAATACAAGAAAGTGGTAATCTTTTCAAGATCAAAAGTCCTCAACAAACACAGTCCAATAATCTGAAGTAGAGAATGGAAGCTTAAGATTGTGTGGGTGAGAAAACTTGAAAAGATTTTTGAATTGGATGCTCAAAGCAAAAGGAATTTGGATTTTAGGGCTCTAAAATTGGAAACTCTTTAATCTCTTAATTTAAATCTTATCAAAACTCTTTAAAACTAATACTAGGGTATTCTAAAGTGCCCCCATTTATAAAAGACCAAAAATAGATGCTTGAAATCCAAAATAGCCATTTAGAGATAATCTAGAAAAATCCAAGACAGATTATAGCAGTTAAAGGCAAAAACTTAGATGCCGATCGACCAGGCGGTCGATCACCAGTAGCTAAAAAAAGAGTTATTAGAGTCTCCAGTCGACTGCTCGGTTGACTGAGCCCAAACAGAGAGCTCTGTAATTATGTCGATCGACCGAGATCAACAAACGGAAAGTCCTGCAAGATATGCGGTCGACCAACATGCACAACTCAGATACGTACGCAAGCCTGCACATATTCAGTCGACTGGGCGATCGACCGTCAGAGTAAGCTCAACTGGCTCTGCGATTTAACCAAAATTTCAAAAAATTGTATTTTAAAAATTATTTTGAAAAATCCTTTAAATATATTTTATTAAACATTGCAAAAATGAGTTTATATAAGTTCTTTTGATAAAGTTCATGTGATCAAAAATCAACATGACATATAAACTCTTGAAATCTCATTTTGCAATAACAAAGTCATTTTGAAATAACTCTTTTGAAAATCGTTTTTCTAAAATATGAATTTCTATGCAAACAAAATTCAAGACAAAAAATCTTTTGATCTTATGCACGGAATCTTGAAATCAATTTTTTGTGTGCGTCTCTATTAGCCTTCCCAAACTCTAAACAAAATTTTGATAAAATTAAATCTTACATATATATAAATCTTCTATTCTTGAGATGCTTCAATGCATCCAAACTTGATTCACTGAGCTTGACTCTTTCTTGAGTACATTTTGTTCTTTGCGCTTGAGCTCTTGAATCCAGTTGTGTTAGTTTCAATCTGGACTTTGACCCTTTTGTTTGAAGCTAAGCAAACATACTAATATCTTGTTAAACCTGTAACTTGAACACTCGTAAGATCATTAATATTATAATAACTACATGAGATAATCATCATCAAAACTAGAGTGATGGACCTTTGAGTCAACAACTTTCCTCTTTTTTATGATGACAAAACTCATGAAGTTATTCAAAAACAATAATGGAAAAAGCTTCTTATAAAGCTCCCCTGAAGATATGCATAGAGATATATCAATGAAGTTCATTTACAATAAACAAAGATATGTCAATTTAACGCTTAAGATGCATACGATAGATTGAACAACATAAGAATAGTATGCAAAAATGTGCTTCCATCCATCCAAACCATCCACCATCAATACATGTTATCACAACCAATACATGCAATCACAAAGAGGTATAAACATATGAGGCTACGCATACCACAATCTAAAACATCATATAGAGTATGCATATAAACCATAAATTAAAGCATAGAGCATAGTCATTACATTTCAAAACATAATCCAAAGTCATAGAGTTATGCATGCTCAATTATTTTTGAAACAAAAATACATGAAGTAGATAGAAAGATAATCAACTCCTAAGATCTCCATAAAGCATCAAGTCCAATTCTTCTCTCCCTTTTTGTCAACATCAAAAAGGAGGAATCACTCCTCCTTGTTGATGAAATCTGTGTCAGGTGCATAAAGAGGATCGTCTGGAGAATCAACAACTGGACGATCATATCTGTCAGATCGAAAGACGCAATTCAGGGATCAAAAGGAGGGTCTGTAGAGGGTAAAGGCTGAGCATAGCCATAAGGCATAGGATGTGGCCACTCTTGCCTGGAGTAGGTGTAGTCATCGCAACGCTGGAGGTAGCGGATGAATGAGCAAACCTAAGATAAGTCATTCTGAAATTCCACTTAGTTAGCAAGAATTTTCTCAGCAGAAAAGGAGGAATAAAGCTCAAGAGAGTTCATCCTATCCATCAAGGCCTGGATAGATAAGGAAGATGACCCCAAATCATATTGAGGAGGAGCTAGAGGGACATTGGCACACTCGCGAACTCCTGCTTGCATCCTTTTAAGAAAGGTGTGGTCAATGTTAACCGAAGGAGCAAAAGCAGTCTCGGAAGAGATATCAATCTTGAAATATTTGAGAAAATGAGTAATCATCATCCCAAAAGGGAGATTCGTACTCGGAATAAGCAGATTCGCAGATAGCATAAAATTGATAATCAGTTTAAGGATGTTCACTCTAATACCTTTCAAAAGGTAATAGATTAGAAGAGGAGCACAACCCATAACATGATTATATTCACCCAATTTAGAAAGAAGATTGTAGAAAAAGATCTTGTCTAGAATTTGGATGGTGAGAGTAAAGTACTGCACCTCTTCATTCTTCACCGGAGCAGCATTATCATCATTATGGAGCAATCGAGATGCAATGAGAGGGGATTCATTATCAGGATAATTAAAATCTTCAATGGTGTGGTCATAGATAACGACACCCTCATATGAGAGGAAGATGCGAGCAAAGACTTCTAGAGGATTTTCATTTCTAAATCCCTAATACTAGAAAAGATAACATTGTTTTCAAAAGACAAGTTTGCATAGAATACATATACAAGATTAGGATAAACTTATTCTTTTATGAAAACAAAGTATTCAAGAGAATTGGCCCTGGGAATTTGGGCAAAACTGAGATGCTCAAAGTCATTGAGCACTACAAATCTACCCAAAATAATCTACTTTTTGCAAAGTATAGAGTGTTTGTATTTAGCATTCTCAGAGACAAATTAAACAAGATTTGAGTATTTTGATTTGGAATCAGATTTCTTGGACTTTTCAAGTCTATCAGATCTAGGTCTATTAGAAGACATGATAATCAAAGAAAATTAAGGAAAATTTGAAGCTAGATCAATGGAAATTAAAGGAGAGAGAATAGAGAGATATAGCCAAAAGAGTTGGAGATCTTCTCCATAAATCACCTCAAGATGTTTGAACCAGGTGCTATTGATGAAATCTTGGAGAAATTTGAATTTGACGAATTTTGGGAAATAGAGTGATGGGTTTTGAAGAGAGTCGGCAGCAAGAGAGAAGAGTGAAAAATTTGGGGATCTAGGTCAAATATAGGTTGAAATGTCCGGTCGACCGGACGATCAACCGACCTCAGTATTTACAAATTTTACAGAGTCAACGATCGACCGAGCAATTGACCGAATGAGAGATACAAAAACTCCTATAAAATGTTTGGTCGGCCAGGCAGTCAACCGACTTGCATATACAGAGACCCCTGTAAAAACTTCAGTCAGCCAGCTGATTGTTTGACTTTGGGATACTGAGAGTTTCTTTCAGACGCTCGGTCGACTGGGTGGTCGACTTGGACAGCCCAAAAATCAAAAATTTTATATTTTTAAATTTAAAAGACTTTGGTTTTGAGTTTAAATATAGGAAATATATTTACAAACTCATAATTACATGGTAAATAGTTTTGTCCAACAAATATTCATTAGAAGTATTTGCACAAATGATTTTGTTCAGAATTAACTAATAGTGAAGACAAAAATCATATAATTATTTTTAAAATATGTATTTTCAATATGTATTAAGCATTAGTTTTAAGAAATAAAGCTGAATACCCTTGACGGGCTGTGAACTTCTCCTCATAGTTTCTCAAGATTATGAGTTGAGGTGCTCACTTGCTTTCTTATATTTAAGCTTAATAAATGATATACATACATCAAAAATTTTCAATATATGTGTGTGTGTGTGTGTGCGCGCGCGTGCATGTCTATACACATGTATACACAATAACCAAAACAACTCATAGTCATTTAGCATGGAGAAAAACATGTAGAGTCTAGATTATCACCATGGTATGTTATCAATATAAACAAAATGGAAACAAGATGTATATGAACAATTTAAGTAAGCAAAATCGTCTAAATGAATTGATACATATGCACGTAGGTAGTCAAGTAACTCATCATCTAAGCATGGGATACATGTATAGAGTTTAGACTTATCATGATATGCATTACAATATAAGCACAAATCTAAATAAGTGGAGATGTTTGCAATCTCCATTTCCACAAAGGTAGAGTCTCCACCTTGGCTCCTTGATAGCGATGCATTAAATGAATTTGTCCTTCAAATAGCAAATGCATCCACTATCAAAGGCACCACCTCTTCCTAAGTCTTGGAGGAGGACACACCTATATCAATTAAATTTGGTGTGTTCTTTGGTACCTATATCTTTTTGAGTCCTTGGGAGTTAGTATCCTTGTATATTCAAACATTATCATTCTTAAAATTTAGTCTACTATAGTAATATTGTGCAAGGCGCACCTTACGACCACAATGTGTGCAAGTGTACACCTTGCCATATAAGCATATGTGTCTTGTGCTTTGTGTGCATGCTTGATGTGTGCTTGTGGTATATGTTTCTCTTAGGTTTTTCCCTTTGGAAACATAGAATTGATCTTCTTCATATCAAAAGCACATTTCTTCAAAGTCACATCTAAAATATTTATTCTCTTTTTAATGCAATCAAACTCATTCTTGTTAAAAACAATTTTAGAGTTTTTTCCCTTACAAACAAGTTTGTGAGAATCAAAATCCTTTTTATTTTTTTCAAAACAAGCCGGTAAATCCTCTTTTTCTTTGAAAACAATATCTAACTTATTTTTTAAAAAATCATTTTCTTTTCTTAATTTCTTATTTTGTTCTTTTGAAAGCTCATATCTATGTTGTAGTTCAATAAAAAATGAAGCAAGCTCATCCATAGTCAATTCATCATCATCAAAATAAGTTCCAAGCGATACCTTAATGGGGTCATCTCATGGGCGATGAAGCATACATTGGCGGTATCTACTTCTTCATCGGGTTCGCTTTGGAATCGTCCCAAGTAACTATCATAGCCTTCTTCTTGTGTTGCTTCTTGGAGGAAGTTGCTTTAAGAGACGGGTAACCGGCGATAAGATATCCCAAATTCTTACAATTATAGAATGAACCAGTATCCTCTTTTCTTCAGTCACCTTTTTCGTGTGTTCTTGATCTACGAAAGTTGCTCATTTTTCCTTTCTTGTAGAATATTATTCCGACCTTTCTAACATAGCAAACTCGTCTTCTTCTTCATCCTTAAATTATCATCCTCCTGTATGGATGGTGTGGCTCTAAAAGCAATGTTCTTCTTCTTTTGAGGTTCTATTTCTTCTCGAACATTCATCTCCATCTCATAGGTCATGAAATTTTCAATGAAGACGGAGAAGTCCATCTTCTCCCTATCACTGAACTCTTTGAGGGTGATTGCTTCAACTTTCCAAGACGTGAGAAGAGCTCTAATCGCCTTTCTTATCTTTTGATAATTGTCGATGGCATCACCTAAGAAAGATAGATCATTAGTGATCTTAGTAAAGTGAGTTAACATCTCATCAATGGATTCACTTTTTCATATAGAAGTTTTCATATTATAAATGAAGTAAATCAATTTTTAATCTTTTAACTTGAGATGTACCCTCATGGATAATTATCAAATCATTTCACATTTTATATGCCGATTTATAATTGATGACTGTCACGCCCCGCTTCCCAAAATACGTGAAAATGGAGTCACGACGAGAGTCGGCGATGTATGTACGCGAGAAAATTACCTCACGCACATACGCTAAACCTAAAGTAACCTGAATAAACTATAAAATTTATTATCATAAATCAATATCACTGCAATATAACATATAAATATCTAACACAATGATAACAGATAAATAAAGGAAAGAAATGGCAACTGGACAGAATATAGATAGAATAGAAAATAACATGAATAAAAGAGCAAGAATACCTATGACAAAGAAAGAGAGACTCCAACTCCTCGTAACGCAGTTAATCCTCTCCAAATACCTGGTCAGCAATAAATAGCCACAGATCTGGATATACAAATCTAGGGAGTCAGAACTCCTAGTGAATGTTTAAAAATAAACTGAGAAATGCATGTGCATATAATATGTAAGCAGATAGAGAAAATATATATATACGAGAATAAGCAAAGACTTGAGTAAAGTAAATAAATGTAATGTGGATAGCACACAGTAGAGTATGTGTCCAGTCAGATATTCAATCAGATGTCTATCACGATCTATATATCAAGCAGGTAGAGTCAATCAGTACTAGAGTCAGATGTCCAATCAAGTCAGGTATAACATTGGGTGTCTAACATACATACATGTATCAGGAAAATATAATCAAACACAATATCTTATTATTTATTATGTCAGCGGACACCAATTACCACCTGTAATAGACGCATCCCATACTACACCTATCACACGTGTTAATCAAGATCCTAAGTTATTGAAACTGATCGGTTGGAGACATTGTCTATGCTTTAGGTGGGTCCCGTACATACCCGGGATCACGGCCAGACTCCTGGCACTAACCAGGCCCTACCACTTGGTAGTCAAGGACATGTATAACAGGAACAAGAACAGAACGGGTGCCAGTCACCCCCTGGGAACCCTGAAATGGAACCCTTTTTCGGCTGCGCAACCAATATCCTAGGTCCAGTCAAAATACTGACGTTGTCTCCTCCATCAATTTTTTCAATCCCAGTATAAGTTGTTTAATATCATCTTATTTAGATTATTAAGCTTATTTAATGCACATGTTACCTAGACCACTGGGATAACTCGGTGGGTAACAACGTCAACATGTGTAATCAGGACACCGGTATAATAGGATATATAATGTCAGTGAACAGGTTACCGGTATAACATGACATGTAATAAGTACAACATGAGAGTGTTGTTACCGTGTAACAATATTTTTCCAGCAATTATGGTAACATGTACATTATAGTTATAAGGTAAATGCAATGTATAATCAGTCAAGTTCTTCAAGTGAATCATGATATTCAGAATAAGTAATGAACTGCTAGCATGAATAGAATAATCCGGCAAAATATTTAATCAACTCAGATCCTCAAAGTTATTGTTATATCCAAGTCTCAATATATAAAATACATACTCATCTATATCCACCAATCATCACTATCCAATCTTATTTAAGACCATCATACACTCTCACTTTCATTAAGTTCAAACACAAGATCTAAAAATCCAAGTAACTAGTCAATTATGTATGTACATGCGATCAGGTTAGGTTATACTAACCTACATCTACTCCTCAACCAAAGGTCAACTCCAACTTAATCGATTCTACTAAAAAATTCAAGTCCAAGATCTCGTTCTTTTAATAAAGAATCTCCAAATTAATCAATCATCAATATGTAACTAAACTCTCACCTGTTTTACCATTAATAAGAATAATCAAATCTACTAATAATGTCACTTAGGTATCAACTCGTATAACTACCATCATGAACTAGTCAAATCCAAGATCTAAATATAATTATAGTTTAAATTTCATCACTAATAGTTTCAATCCCAATCAAAATCATAACTAAGGAGTGGGACATCCTCAAGGTACCTGAAATCTAGAAAGTCTCGGTATCCAAACCTCGATATCAATAAACATCATTACTCAGATTACTTATCAGTGAATATGTCCAAATAAAATACTTGCAACTAATAATCCAAAGTCAATATTATGTGATAGATCAAAATCATGATAAGTTATTCTCTGTATGATCAAAAACCCAGCTATTATTGATCTCACCTGAATAAGAATCAAGGTCTTATGTAAATCTAAAGTTAAAATCAAAACACCAAGAGAAAACAATCTCCTAAATAAGGTAACATCTTATTTAATTCGTCTTTATTATCTAAATGAATTCTCATCTGAAGTATCATTATTTAAATGTCTGATAAATACCTCAAATAAGTCTGCAAATATGAATCAGGCCAATTTCAAATCAATCCAAGTCATAGTCTAAGGTGTACGACAACTAGCTTAAAATCAAAAGTAATAATCCTTCACACATGTAATGATACTGATAAACACTCATATGAACTAACTAAATAGAATGAGCACTCACCGATGTCTCATGAAGGAATACATGTAATCACACTAGTAAAATAAGTTAAATGATCATATGAAATGATACAGATAACTGACAACAATAAATAAAGAAGCAATACAAGAGCAAACACTCACAAATATCATTCAATAAAATTTTAATAGCATAATTACATAACAAAATAAAATTATTTATCACAAAATCCTTGTTTAACTGAAGGAGGGAAAGACACTCACGATAAAATTAAATAAAATTACACACAAAAAGAAACACTCACCTGAACTCGATCCCAAGTCCAAAGCACTGAAATCATAAGGCCCCGATAAATCTACATGGTTTATTTCAATAGAAATTATTAGAAATTTTAAAAGGATATTTTACTTGGGAGCTATAAGGGGTTTTAATCTTGATTAATTAGTTTGGGGTTTAGGAATATAGTCTTCTGGGTCTAATGAATTTAAAGGGTTTAGTTTAAACTAATTTTTAATTTTGTTCGATTTTTAATAGACTTTAAACCATTAAAATACTTAATGGGTCTGAATTTATCATTAAGAAAAAATGGATTTAAAGTGGGTGGTTTGAGTTAATTTATATTGGTATTAGTCTAAAATATTTATCATAGAAAGTAAAATTATTGTAGGCTATTATTTATATTTTTTTCTATTTTTTATGATATTTTTTGCTAATTATTTTTTTGATATGCAATTTTCTCCTTTCTTTCTTCATTCTTTTTTCCCCTTTTTTTTATATGTATGTAGCGGCCCAGGCCCGGCCCAGGCAGGACCAGGCCAGGCCCAGGCCTGGTCTGATAATTTCCTTTTTTTGTTAACAGGGCCCAAGGCCCTGTGCTGGCCCAAGCCGGCCTGGCCCGGGCCAGGCCAGGCTAGCCCTGGCCTGGGCCAGTGAACCAAGCCAAGCTGCTCTCAGCCTTGCCGAGAGCAGCGACCAATTTTTGTTTTTTTTAATTTATTTTTTTGAAATCTTTTACTGTAAAAATTCAAAAAAAAATGTAATTTAAAATATGGGTTAGTATATTCTCACATGTATTTTAGTTGGATTTATGGTTGGGTTTTGATGCATGAAATTCATGAATACTCATGATATAGATATGATTTTTAATAAACTATTTATATCAAATAAATTTTTAGAAAATAAATTACTTACTTGGATTTGATCTCCTCTATCATGTTCCTCAATCTCTGCACTTCAAGTTTCCTTTTGTTCACGCTTCACTTGAGGAGAAAAGAAAGGAGGTGGGGAGAATTGGGTCATGGTTTTTCTTCGGAGGTAGAAAAAGAAGTAGTTTGAAAATAAGATTTAGATTTGTATAAGTTAGGATAGAAATGATTTTTGTTAGCATTTGATTAGGATTAGTTAAGATTTATGAAAAATTTTGATAAGATAGTATTTGAATTAGGATAGGATTATGGGGATTGGGTTTTGGGTTAATGGTTAAGGATCTTAATGGTAAAGGGTTATGGACTAGGAAAAGGAAAAGATATGAATAATAATGACAATAACCAATACTACTAATCAAAAAGAGATAGTACTAGTAATAATATAAAATTATCAACATAAGAATATTAGCTAATAATACTTGGTAAAAATACTACCATTAATAATAATGACTAAAGCAATATAATAAGAATAAGAATAATAACAATATCAATATTAACAATGATAATAACTACAATAATAATAATATTAACATAGTAATGGGGAAAATACTAGCTAAATTAAAATGATAATACTTAATAATGCTAAATATACATATA
The DNA here is from genome assembly GCA_038442645.1 of Agave tequilana. Lineage (NCBI taxonomy): Eukaryota > Viridiplantae > Streptophyta > Magnoliopsida > Asparagales > Asparagaceae > Agave > Agave tequilana. The sequence goes on from JAVJIF010028647.1 coordinate 14,344, forward strand.
AGGCCAAAATACCATTTACTATCTGAAAATAATTTTTATTATAAATCAAGTTAACAAATAATAATAAAATAACCAGTAAAATAAAATAAATATTTTAGAAAATAAAAATACAGTATTTTAGACCAGGATATTGCATTCTACCCACCTTATAAAAATTTCGTCCTCAAAATTTCGATAAAGCAGGGAATGATAGGAAATCAAGATCAAGAAAGAAGATAAAACTTCCATGCCGCTTCTCACGGTATCATGGGTCCACCACGTTTCTGCTGCGCGCTTTGATCTCTGTTATCGACTTCAGAATGGAGTGACCAATTCTAAGAGACAAAATCAGGAAATGAAATCTGGAGGAAGAATAAGAATCAAGATGGAGCTAAGATTACTCTAGAAGAAAAGTTGAAATTAAGGATATCAAAAGATTCAAAAAATGGATCCCAAAAGGGAGGACGATCATTTATCAAGTAGACTCGGTATCATCATGTGAATAGTATATGTTTATTGCAGTGTAAATATAGCTGTCTTAGATTACACGTATGAACTAGGTTCTCTTTTTATGTCAAGCCTGGCTCAAACATGATATCAAGGAAGCTCGATTAACTATAATCTGACCGAAAATCTAGCTCTGATACCAAGAAAACCCTGTCATGCCCCGCTTCCCAAAATAATTGTGAAAACGGAATCGCGACGAGAGTCGACGACATATGTACACGAGAAAAATACCCTGCGCACATATGCTAAGCCTAAAGTAACCTGAATAAGGTATAAAATCTATTATGATAAATCAATATCACTGCAATATAACATATAAATATCTAACATAATGATAAAAAATGAATAAAGGAAAGAAATGGTAACTGGACAGGATATAGATAGAATCAGAAAATAACATGAATAAAAGAGTAAGAATACCTATGATCAAGAAAGAGAGACTCCAGCTTCTTGTAACGCAGGTAATCCTCTCTAAATACCTGGTCAGTAATAAATAGCCACAGATCTGGATATGCAAATCCAGGGAGTCAGAACTCCTAGTGAATGTGTAAAAATAAACTGAAAAATGCATGTACATATAACATGTAAACAGATAGAGAATATATATATATATATATACACGAGAATAAGAAATGACTTGAGTAAAGTAAATAAACAGTAATGTGGATAGCACACAGTAGAGTATGTATCTAGTCAGGTATTCAATCAGGTGTCTATCACGATCTATAAATCAAGCGGATGAGTCAATCAGTACTAGAGTCAGATGTCTAATCAGGTCAGGTATAACATCGGGTGTCTAACATACATGTATCAGGAAAAGACAATCAAATACAGTACCTTATTATTTATTATGTCAGCGAACACCAATTGCCACCTGTAATAGACGCATCCCATACTACGCCTATCACACAGGTTAATCGGGGTCTTAAGTTATTGAAACTGATCGGTGGAGACATTGTCCATGCTTTAGATGGGTCCCGTACATACCCGGGACCACGGTTCAGAGTCCTGGCGCCGAATCAGGCCCTAATTCTAGGTAGTCAAGGACATGCATAACATGTTTAAAAGGAACAAGAACAGGGTGGGGTGCCAGTCCCCCCGGGAACCCTAAAATGGAACCCTTTTTCGGCTGCGAACCAATATCCTAGATCCACCCAAAATACTGACGTTGTCTCCTCCATCAATTTTTTCAATCCCAGTATATGTTATTTAATATCACATTATTTAGATTATTAAGCTTATTTAATGCACATGTTACCTAGACCACTGAGATAACTCAGTGGGTAACAACGTCAACATGTGTAATCAGGACACCGGTATAATAGGTTATATAATGTCAGTGAACAGGTTACCGGTATAACATGACATGTAATAAGTACAATATGAGAGTGTTGTTACCGTGTAATAATATTTTTCCAGCAATTATGGTAACATGTATATTATAGTTATAAGGTAAATGCAATGTATAATCAGTCAAGTTCTTCAAGTAAATCATGATATTCAGAATAAGTAATGACCTGCTAGCATGAATAGAATAATCCGGCAAAATATTTAATCAACTCAGATCCTCAAAGTCATTGTTATATCCAAGTCTCAATATATAAAATACATACTTATCTATATCCACCAATCATCACTATCCAATCTTAATTAAGACCATCATACACTCTCACTTCCATTAAGTTCAAGCACAAGATCCAAAAATCCAAGTAACTAGTCAATTATGTATTTACATGCCACCAGGTCAGGTTAAACCAACCTACATCTACTCCTCAACCCAAAATCAACTCCAACTCAATTGATTCTACTAACAAATTCAAGTCCAAGATCTCATTCTTTTAATAAAGAATCTCCAAATTAATCAATCATCAATATGTAACTAAACTCTGACCTGTTATACCATCAATAAGAATAATCAAATCTATTGATAACTTAGATATCAACTCGTATAATTACCATCATAAACTAGTCAAATCCAAGATCTAAATATAATTATAGTTTAAATTTCATCACTAATAGTTCCAATCTTAATCAAAATCATAACTAAGGAGTGGGGCATCCTCAAGGTACCTGAAATTTAGAAAGTCTCGGTATTCAAACCTCGATATCAATAAACATCATTACTCAGATTACTTATCAGTGAATATGTCCAAATAAAATACTTGCAACTAATAATTCAAAGTCACCATTATGTGATAGATCAAAATCATGGTAAGTTATTCTCCATATGATCAAAAACCTAGCTATTATTGATCTCATCTGAATACGAATCAAGATCTCATGTAAATCTAAAGTTGAAATCCAAACACCAGGAGAAAACAATCTCCTAAATATGGTAACATCTTATTTAATTCATCTTTATTGTCTAAATGAATTCTCGTTTAAAGTATCATTATTTGAATGTCCGATAAATACCTTAAATAAGTCTGCAAATATGAATCATGCCAATCTCAAATCAATCCAAGTCATAGTCTAAGGTGTACGACAACTAGCCTAGAATCAAAAATAATTATCCTCCACACATGTAATGATACTGATAAACACTCATATGAACTAACTAAATAGAATGAGTACTCACCGATGTCTCATGAAGGAATACATGTAATCACACTAGTAAAATAAGTCAGATGATCAAATGAAATGATACAGATAAATGACAACAATAAATAAAGAATTAATACAAGAGCAAACACTTATAAATATCATCTCAATAAAATTTTAATAGCATAATTACATAACAAAATAAAATTATTTATCACAAAATCCTTGTTTAACGAAAGGAGGGAAAGACACTCATGACAAAATTAAATAAAATTACACAAAAAAAAAGAAACACTCACCTGAACTCGATCCCAAATCCAAAGTACTGGAATCATAAGACCCCGATAAATCTACATGGTTTATTTCAATAGAAATTGTTAGAATTTTTAAAAGGATATTTTACTTGGGAGTTATAAGGGGTTTTAATCTTGATTAATTAGTTTGGGGGTTAGGAATATGGTCTTCTGGGTCTAATGAATTTAAAGGGTTTAGTTTAAACTAATTTTTAATTTTTGTTGGAATTTTAATAGGCTTTAAACCATTAAAATACTTAACGGGTCTCAATTAATCATTAAGGGAAATGGCTTTAAACTGGGTGATTTGAGTTAATTTATATTGTTATTAGTCTAAAATTTTTATCATAGAAAGTAGAAGTATTGTAGTCTATTATTTATATTATTTTCTATTTTTATGATATTTTTAGCTAATTTTTTTTTAATATGCAATTTTCTACTTTCTTTCTTCTTTCTTTTTTCCCCTCTTTTTTTTATATGTATGTAGAGGCCCAGGCCAGGCCTGGTCTGATAATTTCCTTCTTTTTTTTTTTGCTAACAGGGCCCAAGGCCCTGTGCTAGCCTGGCCCGGGCCAGGACAGGCCAGGCCAGCCCTGGCCCAGTCGGGCTAGGCTTTGCTAGGCCAGCCCAGCCGGGCTAGGCCAGCTCTGGCCTGGGCCAGCGAACCAGGCCGAGCTGCTCTCGGCCTGGCCGAGAACAGTGGCCAATTTTTTATTTTTTTAATTAATTTTTTTGAAATCATTTACTGTAAAAATTCTGGAAAAATATGTAATTTAAAATGTGGGTTGATATATTCTCACATGTATTTTAGTTGGATTTATGGCTGGGTTTTGATTTTTATGAATAATCATGAAATAGACATAATTTTTAATAAACTATTTATATCAAATAAATTTTGAGAAAATAAATTACTTACTTGGTTTGATCTCCTCTATCATGTTTCTCAATCTCTGCACTTCAAGTTTCCTTTTGTTCATGCTTCGCTTGAGGAGAAAAGAAAGAAGGAGGTGGGGAGAATTGAGTCATGGTTTTTCTTTAGAGGTAGAAAAAGAAGTGTTTTAGGCTTTTTATAGATTATTAGGGATTTGAAAAATCAGAATTTCAGTTGGATTTAAATTGCTTGATTTGATAGTTAGGATTAGGATTAATTAAAGTTATGATTTTGAAAATAAGATTTGGATTTGTATAAGTTAGGATAGATATAATTTTTGTTAGTATTTAGATGAGGATTAGTTAAGATTTATGAAAAGATTTGAGAAGATAGGATTTCAATTAGGATAGGATTATGGGGATTGGGTTTTGGGTTAATGGGTAAGGATCTCAATGGTAAAGGGTTATGGACTAGGAAAAGGAAAAGAAATGAATAATAATAACAATAACCAATACTAATAATTAAAAAGAGATAGCAGTAGTAATAATAATAAAATTATCAACATTAAGAATATTATCTAATAATACTTGATAAAAATACTACCATTAATAATAATAACTAAAACAATACAATAAGAATAAGAATAATAGTAATATCAATATTAACAATGATAACAACTACAATAATAATAATAGTAACATAGTAATGCGAAAAATACTAGCTATAATTAAAATGATAATACTTAATAATGCTAAATATACATATAAGGTCAAAATACCATTTTTTATTTGAAAATAATTTTCATTATAAATCAAGTGAACAAATAATAATAAATAACTAGTAAAATAAAATAAATATTTTAGAAAATAAAAAAGTATTTTAGACCAGCATATTACAATGACTCGTGACTAAGTCATCATCATTTAAAGCTTTTGTGAGTACATATTGTGCTCTAGTATTGGCCTCATAATCCTTAGCGGTAGCTTCCGACAAGTGTCCTCATGGGTTCAACATACTCTTTAGCATGGCCTTGGCTACTCTATATCCCAAATACTTGAGAAACAATGCCATCTTCACTTTCTAAATGGGAAAGTTTTGGGTGGGGTCTTAACGCTAGAAAAAGCATGAGAAGCCATAATAGTGTGTGAGCAAATAATGTGACAGCAAGTAATGAATCTTTTACTCTAGGATGTTAAGCCCAAAAGAAGAGAACCAACCTCTTATACCAATTGAAATCACCTAGAGTGGGGTGAATAGGTGATGGCTAACATTAATGGCAATCTCAAAAAATAATGCGGAAATAAAACTAGCTAATCACAATATATAAAGCAACAAGCAAGTACAAGCACAAGCATGTAAAGAGAGTTGAGTTGAGAGAGAAAATTTCAAATGCAAACACCAAGACGTGTTTCGAGGTTTGAGCCATTTGTTCTACGTCTCCGTCTTCACCGGAGTGAAAGATTTCCACTATACTTGACTCTCTTACAACCAACGTCCGATCCCGTAAGATCCGGAATAACAACTCGAGTAGATCTACCGAGGTCGCAACTTAACAAACTTTGACAATACAAGAAAGTGGTGATCTTTTCGAGATCACAAATACTCAACAAATACAATCTTATAATCTTGAGTAGAGAATGAAAGCTCAAGATTATATGGGTGAGAAAACTTGTAATGGATTTTGAATTGGATGCTCAAAGCAAAAGGAATTTGGACTTTAGGGCTCTAAAACTGGAAAATCTTTAATCTCTTGATTTAAATCTTATTATAACTCTTTTAAAATTGCTAACAGGGTTTTCTACAATGCCCCTATTTATAGAGGACCAAAACTAGGCGTTTGAATCCCAAAATAACCGTTAAGAGATAATCCAGAAAAATTCAAAACAGATTATAGCCGTTAAAGGCAAAAACCTAGTTGTTGGTTGACCGAGCAATCGACCGCCAATGGCTAAAAAAACTGTTGGAGTATACCGTCGACCGCTCGATCGACTGAGCTCAAATAAAGGTTTTGTAATTCTATCAATCAATTGGTTGGAGACTGAGATCGAGAAACAGAAAGTCTTGCCAGATTTGCGGTCGATTGGTCGGTCGACTGACATGCACAACTCGGATACATGCACAAGCCTATGTATATTCGATCAATCGGGCGATCGACCGGCAGAGCAAGCTCAACTGGCTCTACTGGCAATTAACCGATCCAACCAAATTTTCAAACATTAGTTTTTTAAAAACCATTTTGAAAATCCTTTAAATATATTTTGTGAAACCTTGCAAAAAATGAGTTTATATAAATTCTTTTGATAAAGTCCATGCAATCAAAAATCAACATGACACGTAAACTATTAAAATCTCATTTTGCAATAAGAAAGTTAATTTGAAATAACTCTTTTGAAAATTGTTTTTCTCAAAAAGAATTTCTGTACAAACGAAATTCAAGACAAAAAAAATCTTTTGATCTTATGCACGAAATCTTGAAATCAATTTTTTGTTTGTGTATATCTATGAGCCTTTCAAACTCTAAACAAGATTTTGACAAAATTGCATGTTACATGTACATAAATCTTCTATTCTTGAGATGCTTCAACGCATCCAAACTTGATTCACCGAGCTTTACTCCTTCTTGAGTATATGGTGTGTTCTTTGCGTTTGAGCTCTTGAATCCACTTGTGTTAGCTTCAACCTTGACTTTGAGACTTTTGTTGAAGCTAAGAAAACATACTAAGATCTTGTTAAACCTGTAACTTGAACACTCATATGATCGTTAATATTATAATAATTATATGAGATAATCATCATCAAAACTAGAGTGATGGACCTTTGGGTCAACACAGTGTGACTATGATGCCACTGTGCTGGAGCGTTCCCCTATTCTATGCAGTTAGAACGGGGCTACGGTCCTTCTTCATAGATGTCTCCCAAACTTCTGAGACCCGATGATGGTATCTTCCACCCGCAGTTGTTGTCTGCCAAGTTGACAATCAGCTTCTCAAGACTACTCTGCGTGATAAAGAAATGACCGCCTTTCTTGGTCCTTCTCATCATATAAGGCTGGAGAAGTCCTTGACCCTGTAGGCATTTGGGACAAAGAGGGCTTGGAAGCCCAAGATGATATGCCAGCCCCCTGCCACCAACTAAGAGGGGGCCATTCAATAACGGCACAGAAGATCATGAACGAAGTCCGTCAAGGGGGAAGTCAGCTCCAAGGCCAGTATCTGAGGGTAGAGGTATACACCACCAGCCTTAGGGGCCTCTGTATAACCGGTATCTGGAGGGCACCACTCCACCTTGATGTTTGACGGCAGACGAATGACATACTGCACCAGATACTCGTTAAACTCCTTCTGGTTACGGAGGGTCTTCAGTGTAGGATCAAAATCCATAGCCGTTCTGGCGCAATGTTGAACCCTCTTCTCTTTTCCTTCAACTCCGGCCATTTCAGAACAAAGATGGTGGGTCAATGGAGGATTTAGGGGCAAAGATTGAAGAAAGAAGAAAGAAGATGAAGACATCCAGGACTCAAAAAGATTTGGGGATTTAGAGACTTGTGAGAGGCCCCCTTTCCCCCCTTTTTGAATCATGTACTGACATCATCGCAATGAACGGGAGGTTATTTTTCTGCCTTTGATGGAAAATTTGGGTCGTTACGCAAATCCCAACAACCTCAAATGGCGGTAGCCACAACATTGTGCATGTTGATAGAACTTACTGCGTGACAGTCTGGCAGACAGCACAGAACATTAAATGCACATAGATATGCAAAGATCCTCCTGCAACTCCTCTTTCTTTTTTCGTCCTGTAGCAGCAGCTGAAAGGTTAGCTCGGGAAACAAATTTTCAGACTCTTTTCTTTGTCTTGTAGAGGCAACTGAAAGGTCAGTTCGGGAAACAAATTTCACGACTCCTTTCCTTCATCCTGTAAAGACAACCAAAAAGTCCAATTGGGAAATTTAGCCTATTCTCTCTCCTCCTCAGCCAGCATCAGTAGGAAGAGCCACTCAGGAAATTGGGTACATTCTCTCCTCCCTGATAGAGACGTCGAGAAGTAAAGATGGAGGGGCATCTATAATGGTCAAAATTATGACCCCTGCGAGATTGCGACACCTGTCAAGTCTCACGGATCATGAGATCACAGACTCGGTCTCATCCAACAAGTCTTACCCGACCATCTGGCTGTCAGAGTGGTTACAATCACTAGTCACATGGGGGTTATGGATACAGATCTAGACCTTAATCATCACCAGCAGTACAACCCTGACAATCACGTGCCACTCAAACTAATTACTGCCGGGGCGTTACATGCAGTTACAATCATGGGCAGATTTAGAGGCAAAAATCTCAGAGGTCATGACTCAGCTCGTTATCCCTCAGCTATAAACACCGATCTCTTCTTCTTTTTGTAAGGGATTGAACCTTAGAAAATCAAACTTGTAATAAAGCATTGAGAACTCCTTGTAATCTCTTGGATTTTGCGGAATATCTCTCTTTGCTCCGTGATTTTCCCCTCTTTGGGATTCCATGTAATTCTCTGGTGTTTGCGTCTTGTTTACCTTCCCACTTACAAGTTGAGTGCAGATAAATTCTCCCGAGAAATTTTATTGAGTTTGAACCTGCACACAAGGATACAGAATTTCAGAAATACAAAATAGAATGTGTAAGTCCTCAATACTATCGCTGTAGCAAGTGGCTATGCGGGTCGTGATTCACAAGGAGGGACTAGCGATGGAAGCTTTTGGTAAGTTATCTTTTAGGTTACAAAAAATGATTAAAGATCTTCTTTTAATTCTTAAAAAGAAAAGAAAAATAAATTACAATTAAGTTAGAAATAAAGTGATAGATTGAGAAGGTGGAGAAAATGGAAAATGGATTCATAAAAAGAAATTAAAAAGAGTGATAAAAGAGTTGGAAAATTGTGGTGTTGGTGATTTAAACTAAAAGTTAAAAGAAAAGAAAGAAAACCAAAAAGAAAAACTTATCTCCTCTGGTTGATGACTTACCTAAAAACCATGCATATTTTACCTTACTTCGGAGGCGATCAACGCGTAACCCATAAGATCGAGCTCAGTCCCCATTCGTATTACATTATCAAGACGAACAAGAATGAAATGATACAGAATCTTGAGGAGGAGAACATCATCATGAAATATCGGTGGGACTCACACAAACATGGCTATACTGATGCTTCTAGATTCACTTGGACATTCATCAAAACCAAAAAGAAAAAGTAGAAAAAAGAAAAAGAACATATAAACAAAGAAAAGCATAAAGATGTTACCTTTGATTGCTTGTAGAAACTATGAAAGAAAGGAGGAGATTACATTGGTGTCACTCTCAATATAAGTCTCTCTCTCTTACTTACATGAATCTCAGTCTAACCATGCTTATAAAGAAATAAAAATTACATAAAATGAAAATAAAAACCTACACTAAAAAGAATGAAAAACTGGCCTAAGAACCTATCTCTACTTGGTCGCTCTCTCTGCCTCTGATGTGGAGTTTTTATAGCATAGAAATGGATAAGGAAATGAGTTAAAAGATAAGGAGAGCTGGCTATTTCTGAATTTGAATCCTCCGTTTATCTCCAAACTTAATTTGATGTGGATATTCAGTTTTGATCTGCAGCTTGTTGGCGTGTTGATTGCTGAATATAACTTATCAAATGATAGAATTAGAAATAGTGATCAACTTAAGAGTTGTATCCCATTAAGTCTTCTTTCTGGATCTTCTTGAATCATCAGATTTGAGTTCTAGTAGCGAAAGTTATGATTCAAATACTTAAATGTATCCAGTCAGAATCTGAGTCAAAATTGTTTCATCTCATCCGTTGATCTTCTCTCTATCCATTTATCCCTTTGGATTTTGAATTTGGACTTTGTATTTGACGTTATCCTCGGTTGATCCAAAATGGATTTACAGACATCCGAATTTTATCAGTTTTCATTTGGTGTTATCTTTCTGATTTGCTCTGATTTTCAGCTCAATATTTGTCCCAATCCTTGATTTGTTCTAACTAGATCTCAGCTAACCAAATAGATCTAGTTAAATCTGATTTTAACTGGTATTTATTTATTTTAATCTTTTTTTCTCTTTATGATTATCTTCTATAAAATAGACATTTAAGATAAGAAAATTAGCAGATTTATTACACGATAAATGTAGGAGTATAATGAAAAAAATGCAAAATATGTGTACGATCACACCCCCACACCTATCTTTTTCTCATCCTCGAGCAAAACAACAAAATTAAATTAAAGATTATTAAACCACTTTCACAGGTTACGTGATTGCACTGAGCATGTGCAACAAGCCGTTAAACCTCTAGGTTAGAGGACGAGTTTTGTCTCGTGAGGGTTTTCAGTGGATTACACCCACAAAATCCATAAAGAAAGAAAAACAAAGTGTTAGTATTTTGAAAACACATTTTGAAAGAGAAAAATATTTGAAGTATTATTGTAAGAATTAAGTAATCTATAAGTTATAGGAAAATCAAACCTTTCATTCTTAAGCTTAGTCTTTAATCAAAAACTTGTTACCAATCAAGGCAAGGAATCAAACTGTATTTCTCATATAGTCTATTATTTTACCCTAAGTTATATGCACTTTTGAGACCGTGAAATTTTGACTCCGGATTCTTTAACTCTAAGTCTTATGTCTTATTATTTTTTTCTCTTTTGTTTTTTTATTTTTGGTGATATAATTCATTAGTTCTATTAGGCTTTCTAATCGCCCATGCAACGAGCCTTTAATTAGTAACTCTCAAACCAAACGGTCCTAGGGCACCGGGTGAGAAAATACCCCAAGGACTTAAGAACTCGAGTAAATAAGACCACAAAACTAAGGATTATTATATGAACCACTTTTAGGTGTGAATACTTTATGCTTTATGAGGCACAAATACTCAGCTTAATAAGAGGATTTATATATATATATATATTTCTTTTTTTCTTTTTTAATAAGGCATAAGAATCTTTGTTTTTGAACCCTATGTGTGTAAGTGTATAAAGCATGCATATATTATCAAGGTAAAAATCAAGACTAAATTACTTTTCTAAATTTTCTTCCTAACCTTGGAAATCAAACAAATAATCTTATTTTGACCAAGTATAAGAAATCCTAATTATGATTCTCCTATTCCTTAAAATTGACTTAATTTCTTACAAAGAATATGTCAAAATATTGTTTCTATTTTCAAAAAGTTTTTTTTAAAAGTAAAGAAAATGTTAATAATTTTTTTAAATAATAAAAGGAAAACTTAAGTTATGTTAGAACCCTCCCCCACACCTATCTCATGCATTGTCCTCAATGTATGAATTAATGCATAGATGCATGAAAAGAAGAAAGGGAATGAAAATATTACCTTATGGTGGTGGTTCCGGTGGTGGTCTGATTGGGTCAAGCATTGCTACCCAATCAAGATAATGTGGTGGTCCACGGAATCCACTTTCATTGACCTCTTTTTTATTTACATATTTACAGTCCCCAATATGAATAGGATCATGAAAGATCCTATCATGAAACTTTTTCCCTTTATATGACCAGTCTTGAAAAATCATCACAGAGTCATCATGTTCTATACCTATGTCCAACAAAAGAATGTGACTTGGTGGAATGGTTGACTTGGGCTCAAGAATGATAGGTTCAGGAACCAATACTAACTCGGGAAAAATCAACTTTGAGTTCGAGAGTTAGTTTTGGTTCAAGTGTTGAGTCCAAGTCCAAGAATTGAATTTCATATTCTTTTCCCATCAATGGAATGTGACTATCCAAAATTGGTGATTCCATTTCTAGATCTATGGGTATAGGAATAAATATTGACTCAAAAAATTGATCCAAATTGGGTAAGAATACCGGAGTCAACATAAATTCGAAAACAGAAACTGAATCACAAAGTTAGGGATCGGGTTAACATTCATATTCAAGTTCAATCTCATTAAAATGAAAAGTTGCCAATTCATCAATGGGTTGATATTGGTCAAGTTCAAAGTTTTGTGGTGAAATTGAATCTTGGTCAAAGTCTTCAAGATACCATGATTCTTGGTTTTCCTAAATATGGCTAGAGATGTTGAGAATAGTCAAAGATTGGGTAGGGAGAGTTTTCTTATTCCTACGGATGTTTTTCAATCTACTAAGTCTTACTTCTATCATATCGAGTGGATCATTTTGGGATTGAATCATGAATTCCATACTCTTTTTTAAGTCGGCATACTCTTCTTGAAAAATAGAGTAAAGATCTGTGACTTGAAATTTTGATGAGATTTTGAGTCTTCTAAAATTTGAATTCGTCGCTCAAGCACATCTAAGGCTTCCATCCTCTTTTCCCAGTTAATTGATTCCTCTAATGGTTGTTCGGGAGAAGAAGTATATATGAAGCTAGATGTTGATAAGGTGGTTGACAATATGACTCGAGGGAGTTGTATCTCCATTGACTCTGTGAAGAGTAGTGATGATTATTCCAGTCTTGTTCATAGTATTGGGACTGGGGCATGTATTGATTCAGATAAGACCAATCTGGCACACAAGGTTGGTTAAAGTTATGATATGCCGGGTTGGTAATATCTAAAAAAGAGGTCAGGGTGTAACATGGATTACCATTAAAATTAGAAAAATTGTTGTTATAAGCCATATCACACAAGAATTATCAAAATCAAACAAAGAAAAACAAACAAATAAACAAACAAACAAAAAGAAAAAAAATCTAACCTAAGTTAGGGTAAACCTTAGACCTGACGACTCCTGACTGGTTAAACTGTCCACGGGGGGTATATTATCGAATCTGACCATAAGTTAATCGGCCAGGTAGGGGCAAGATTGGTCGGAGTATCCGTGCTTAAAAGCAATGAGCCTAATTAAGCCAAACCACTAGCCTTCAGGGTTTCGCCCCTCAATCCTCAATCTTAGACACCGATTTGGCAAGAGTCAAATTCAAATCAACTTCCTCCTTAGGTCAGTCTCCTATATGAGTCCGAGATGGCCCTAGGGCCAACGTCTTCTCAATTTTAGTTAGGCTTGGGTTGGTGAGTGAGGAGATTTTGTGGGCTAAGGGAGGGTAATGACTTCCCCACCTTATCTTATTTATAGAACAAGCCCTTGAGATTGATTGTGCAAAGTGTGCAGGATATAGAAAAGTAACATTCAAGAAGCAAATAATCACTCAAGAATGTTTTATAAACTATATGCTATGCATACGTTCCTTTTAGTCTAGCACTCTTCAACAGTAATATAAAATGTAAACGAAGTAGACACGTGTCTAAATGCAAAGTCTAAACCATTTTTAGCATTTAACAAACATCATATTACTTTTGAGGTTAGAAAGTATGTGCAGAGAGACAAATAAGAAAATAATAGCCACAAAATTTTAGCTTTGCAATTCAGCTAACCTGCAGAAATACACGTTAGTAGTTCACTCAGATTGCCACTGGAATGTAGAAAATCTAAGGGCTTTTGGGCTCTATTTTCTTAAGCAGAGTCCAGGGCCACTTATATGTCCACTGCGGCAAAATTTCCTTGTTGTTAAACCTGTACACCAAGAAAAAAGAAGAAGGTTAACCAAAATATAAACTTAAAAAGAGACTAACTTACCGTCCCTCTCCGGCAACGGCGCTAAAATTTGATTGAGTTTGAACCTGCACACAAGAATACAGAATTTTAAAAATACAAAATAGAATGTGTAAGTACTCAATACTACCGCTATAGCAAGTAGTTATGCGGGTCGTGATCCACAAGGAGGGACTGGCGATGAAAACTTTTTAGTAAGTTCTCTTTTAGGTTACAAAGAATGGTTTAAGATTTTCTTTTAATTCTTAAAAAAAAGGAAAATAAATTTCAATCAAGTTAGGAAGAAAGTGATAGATTGAGAAGGTGGAGAAAAAGGAAAATGGATTTATAAAAAGAAATTAAAAAGAGTGATAAAAGAGTTGGGAAATTGTGGTGTTGGTGATCTAAACTAAAAGTTAAAAAAAAAGAAAGAAAGAAAACTTAAAAGAAAAACTTACCTCCTCTAGTTGATGACTTACCTGGAAACCTTGCATGTTTTACCTTACTTCGGAGGCGATCAACGCATAACCCATAAGATCGAGCTCAGTCCCCATTCGCATTACATCATCAAGACGAACAAGAATGAAATGATACGGAATCTTGAGGAGGAGAACATCATCATGAAATATCGGTGGCACTCACATAAACATGGCTATACTGTTGCTTCTAGATTCACTTGGACATTCATCAAAACCAAAAGAGAAAAAGTAGAAAAAAAGAAGAAGAACATATAAACAAAGAAAAGCATAAAGATGTTACCTTTGATTGCTTGTAGAAACTATGAAAGAAAGGAGAAGGTTACATCGGTGTCACTCTCAATATAAGTCTCTCTCTCTTACTTACATGAATCTCAGTCTAACCTATGTTTACAAAGAAATAAAAATTACATAAAATGAAAATAAAACCTACACTAAAAAGAATGAAAAACTTGCCTAAGAACCTATCTCTACTTGGTTGCTCTCTCTGCCTCTGATGTGTGGAGTATTTATGCATAGAAATGGATAAGGAAATGAGTTAAAAGATAAGGAGAGCTCGCTATTTCTGAATTTGAATCCTCCCTTGATCTTTAAACTTAATTTGATGTGGATATTCAGTTCTAATCTGCAGCTTGTTAGCGTGTTGATTGCTGCCTATAACTTATCAAATGACAGAATTATAAATAGTGATCAACTTAAGAGTTGTAGCCCTTTATGTCTTCTTTCTGGATCATCTTGAATATTAGATTTGAGTTCTGGTAGCAAAAGCTATGATTCAAATACTAAAATATATCTAGTCAGAATCTGAGTCAAAATTGCTTCATCTAATCCGTTGATCTTCTCTCTATCCATTTATCCCTTTGGATTTTAAATTTGGACTCTGTATTTGACGTTATCCTCAGTTGATATTTAGCTAACCAAAATGAATTTATAAAAATCCAAATTTTACTGATTTTCATTTGGTGTAATCTTTCTGATTTGCTCTGATTTTTAGCTCAACATTTGTCCCAATCCTTGATTTGTTCTAACTAGATCTGGGATCATCCTCTGCTAACCAAATAGATCCAATTAAATCTGATTTTAACAGGTATTTATTTGTTTTAATCCTCTTTCTCTTTATGATTATCTTCTATAAAATAGACATTTAAGACAAGTAAATTAGCTGATTTATTACACGATAAATGTAGGAGTGTAATAAAAAAAATGCAAAATATGTGTACGATCAAAATTTACCTCTACAATATATATATATATATATATATATATATATATATATATATATATATATATATATATATATATATATATATATATATACACACACACATATTTATATTGTTTAGAAAAGATAAAGTTTTACAGTTTTGAGAGGCAGATGGTGATAAGTAGGTGTGATACGGGATAAGAAAATTACATGAAACTACCTTACCAATCATGTCATGCCACATGGCATGTAACTAGCCGTAACCACTCCTACTTGTTGGAACTTGATTTTGATGATACATTTGTGATGCCATTTCATTGGAGCTCTATCTGACAAGCTTATACAAGAGTCCTACATGCTCAACACTTCCCAAGGATAATGGTTATGGATGTGTATTATATTGTTTATTAGAATGTTAAAAGCCTTGAAACACACATACACACACACACATCATAAGCCCTATAGTCGACTTATAGTCATGATTAGTCGACTTATATCACCTATAGTCGACTTACTCCTAACTATAGTCGACTTAGTTTTACTTCAGATACATACCAACTCTCTGTTTCTGTTCTGCATACCATGATTACTCGACTTATACTTTTCCCTAGTCGACTAATAATAGTTGTAGTCGACTTATAAATACTGCTGGTCGACTAAGTTCAGTTTCCAGAAATATGTCATTTGTATCAGTCATTCCCTAGTCGACTTGCCCCCTTTATAAGTTAACTACTATAGGCAAAACTTATTACCCTAGTCGACTAACCCTCTTCCTCAAGTCGACTAATGGAAATTTCTGGCTGTTAGTCAGCTTCTAATTTCTGGTGTTTTATCCAACGTTTCAAAATTCAAATTCATATTGATAACTTCCCTAACTGACCATAGATTTTACCTATAAATAGGGATGTTGTCCAAGGCAAAAAACACCAATTCATATCAATAGTTTTCTGCCTAAAAACTCTGTCCAAAAATCTGTTTTTTAGAAAACTGTTTCCACTTTCTATTCTTCACACAAATTCCTACTCCATTGTGAAGAATTCTGAGAGTCCACTTATAAGAGTCCTTTTTGACGATCACATACAGATTCAAGACTTATAGGATTGATTGTATTCATCAAAGAGAAAAATTGTACAAGAGCGTCTTCAGGTTGAAGAGAAGTTGTACAAGGAGTTGTTGTCTTCTTGGTGTAGAAGAGTTGTACATATTTGGCAAAGGGGATTTTTTAAGTGGTGTACAAGGTGTTGGTTTTGGGTGTACAAAATTAAGGATAAGGAAAATCTCAAGCAGGTTTCTTGGGGACTGGATGTAGGTCAAGAGGATCGAACCAGGATAAAATCTCTTGTGTTTGCGTTTACATTTTCTGAGATTTATTTCCTTACTTGCAAGTCTTTTATTTAACGCTAACTATTTTTGTTTGAGGATTGTGTTGACGTAATTTTTAGATCCTACAATTGGTATCAGAGTCCGCCCCGGTATACACTATCAAAACCCAGCATACCCGGTCAACACCCTACAAGGATGGCAACAGAGTTTCCTTCATCGCAATTCAGATAAGGACATTCTACACAACGTCCACCGCTATTTGATGAATCGAACTACAACTATTAGAAGTGTAGAATGAATATTTACTTGCAATCGCTCAACTACGGACTATGGAATATAGTAGAAGCAGCGTCCACCAAACCGACTACCAAATACAACGCTTGGAGTGATGATCAAAAGAAGAATGCGAACCTTGATGCAAAGTGATGAATGCATTATTCTGTGCCTTAACCAAAGAAGAATTCAATCGTGTGTCAACAGCCACATCTGCAAATCAAATATGACACATACTACAGGTAACACATGAAGGTACAAATAAGCTTAAAGAATCTAAAATTTCTGTTCTTGTTTACATGTTTGAACTCTTTAAAATGATGGAGAACAAAACAATTTCAGAAATGATAACAAGGTTCACCGACATAACAAATTCCTTAGCATCCCTTGGAAAGGAATACACCCAAGTCGAAAAAGTTCGTAAGATTCTTCGTGCACTCACACTAGATTGGGAGAAGAAGACTACTACAATTGAAGAAGCAAATGATTTCTCAACTATGTTATTAGAAAACCTTAATGGTAATTTAATGGCATATGAAGTACAACTTGAAGACAGGAAGAATGATGACCTTCAACTTCAATGAAAGAAGAAAGAACTTGTCTTCCATGCATCCTCAGATACAGACAATTCAGATGATGATGAAGAGGAGATGACAATGCTCTCAAGAAAATTCAGAAAGTTTTTAAAGTAAGATAAGTTTAAATATTTTAATTATAATAAAACAGGTCATATGAAGAAGGATTATCATTGCTCAAAAACAAAGAAAAATTCAAGAGCAAAAAGTTCAAAAAGAAGATAGATTATCAAGCATCATGGGAGAATAGTGATTCCTCTTCCTCTGACGAAGAAGAAACCATTGAACATGTCAACATTTATTTATGGTTCAAGAAGAAGATGAGGTACAATATACTGAACTCTTAGATGCATTTCATGAGTTGTATACTGATCTTAAGAATGAAAAAATAAAAAATAAAGTTTTATCAAAGGAAAATGAAAGACTTTACAAAGAAAATGAACTTCATGTTTCTACATTGCCTTTCTTAAATTCTCAAAAATATGATTTTGAAAAAGTTATATCATCATTAAAAAAGGATAATGAGAATTTTATAAAAAAAAATGTAATGCTTAAAAAAGAAACTGTCTTTAAATGAAAGAATTTCTGTTTTAGATAAAGACATATCAAGTTTCAAAGTGAAGTATGAAGAGATTTTTGACTAAATTTAATCAAGGAAAAG
Source organism: Agave tequilana (assembly GCA_038442645.1). NCBI lineage: Eukaryota > Viridiplantae > Streptophyta > Magnoliopsida > Asparagales > Asparagaceae > Agave > Agave tequilana. The sequence goes on from JAVJIF010028647.1 coordinate 32,577, forward strand.
AAAAATTAAATGATTTTCTATCATATCAAAAGATGTCACATAATCATTATGGTCTTAGATTCTTAAATCAGAATGGAAAATCTACACATGTTAGTGAAAAGAATCATAATCCATATAATTCTTTTATGAAAACAAATACTGATATTATTTTAAAAAGAATTAAGAACAAGTACATATGGATTCCTAAAAACTTAAGCATTTTTGATAAAAATACTTATATTGCATCATACATACATTCTATATGTAATTCATGCAATTATGTGTATACTAACAGATGAAAACTAAATTCAAATTGGATTTGGACTCCTAAAGGTTAATGCTTTGATCTTATAATGATTGGTACCATCTAATGTTTATCTTTCAGGTACCGTATAAAAAGTTTGATAGAAAATATTTCAAACATTTATCATATATATATATATGTGTTATGATATATTTTTTGCAGGGGGAGAACACATGTTTTCTATATCTATTATAACCTGTTCTATGCAGGGGAACAAATAACATATTCTCTACAGGGGGAGTTTTTGTGCACACAAAGTGTCATCATCAAAAAGGGGGAGAATGTTGAAACTTGATTTTGATGATACATTTGTGAAGCCATTTCATTGGAGCTATATCTCACAAGCTTATATAAGAGTCCTACATGCTCAAGACTTCCCAAGGATAATGGCTATGGATGTGTACTGTATTGTTTATTAGAATGTTAAAAGTCTTGAAAACACACACACACATCATAAGCCCTATAGTCGACTTATACTCATGATTAGTCGACTTATATCACCTGTAGTAGACTTACTCCTAATTATAGTCGACTTAGTTTTGCTTCAGATACATACCAACTCTCTGTTTCTATTTTGCAAACCATGATTACTCGACTTATACTTTTCCCTAGTCGACTAATAATAGTTGTAGTCGACTTATAAATACTGCTGGTCGACTAAGTTCAGTTTTCAGAAACATGTCATTTGTATCAGTCATTCCCTAGTCGACTTGCCCCCTTTAAAAGTCGACTACTATAGGCAAAACTTGTTACCCTAGTCGACTAACCCTCTTCCTCAAGTCGACTAATAGAAGTTTCTGACTGTTAGTCAGTTTTTGATTTCTGGTGTTTTATCCAACGTTTCAAAATTCAAATTCATATTGATAATTTTCCTAACTGACCATAGATTTTACCTATAAATAGGGATATTGTTTTAGGCTAAAAACACCAATTCATATCAATAGTTTTCTGCCCAAAAACTCTATTCAAAAATCTATTTTCAGAAAACTATTTCCACTTTCTATTCTTCACACAAATTCCTACTCCATTGTGAAGAATTCTGAGAGTTCACCTATAAGAGTCCTTGTTCACGATCACATACAGATTCAAGGCTTATAGGATTGTTTGTATTCATCAAAGAGAAAGATTGTACAAGAGCGTCCTCGGGTTGAAGAGAAGTTGTACAAGGAGTTGTTGTCTTCTTGGTGTAGAAGAGTTGTACACATTTGGCAAAGGAGATTTGTCAAGTGGTGTACAAGGTGTTTGTTTTGGGTGTACAAAATCAAGGATAAGGAAAATCTCAAGCGGGTTGCTTGGGGACTGGATGTAGATCAAGAGGACCGAACCAGGATAAAATCTCTTGTGTTTGCGTTTGCATTTTCTGAGATTTATTTCCTTACTTGCAAGTTCTTTTATTTAACGCTAACTATCTTTGTTTGAGTATTGTGTTGACGTAATTTTTAGATCCTACACTACTTAGGCCTATAAATACCAATCCTCCCAAAGGGAAAAGGGATGACAAAAAGAGAAGACAAGACAAGAGGAAGACACACAAAGAGAATACAGGAGAAGAGAATAAGAGGAGAAGTCAGAAGAACAAGACAAGCAACATATTTTTGGTTCCTTTTAACAAGGTGAAGGCATTGGGCTTTGTATGCTGAGTGAAGTCTCCCCCTCTCTGTCTCTATAATGCATATGCATGTCATATTGTATCAACACTATTAATAGAAGAACTTATTTATTCATCGTTGATGTTTATTTTGATTTGCTTCTAATATGTGCTGACTTTCTTTTATTGGGTGGGTATTCAAAGATATAATTAATAAGGGAAAGCTCTACTTTTTAAATGTGGTCCTATAATTCTCTTCTTGAGAGATTAGTCGATTGTTCCTTAGAAGCATGCAACTCACCATTTAAATATAAATGCAGTTATGATATTTTGAATTCCTAATTAGTGACACCTGCTCTACTCTACTAAGATTGGCTAAAATGCCCTACTCATAGAGGCTATCATAGATCACTTTAAAATGTTGTATTTCATAATTATTAAATCAAATTAAGAAATTAAAATTAATTTTTACACAATGTACGATGAATTGTCTTGAGGCAACTCACCATCTACATGTCTTATTCTATTCTAGATCCATCATTTTCTCTTGCATGGCATCTCTCCATCCTGATATAGAAAGGGATTCTGACACAGATTTGAGAACTAGGTATGAGTATACAAAAAAACAAAAAAACTATAAGAGGATGAAAATGAGAACAAAAGACAAAATTAGATAAAGAATGAAAAGTGCAAACATATTTACTTTTTCAAAAAGCAATCAGAAGGTCAATATCACAAGTGGAATAAGAAAGAGTGTAATATCACACTGGGATAAAACATTCTCACCGGATTGTGAAGTAACAATTGAAATAACTGATGATAGTAGCACAATTTAGGTGCATGTTGTATATAATTTGGTTGTTTCTCCATGTTTAAGAGGTAAGGTGTCTTGATCTATAATGTTAATGATGCAATATCGTCAACAAAATGTTCTTGAACCAAAAAATACAGAAAATCTTCATTGGACAAAAAAGAATGAGACTCAATGTCAAAGTTTGGCTTAGATTCAAAGAAGGTGACATTAGCAAATATTATAAAATAGGTTTCAATTTTAGACAAAAAACTTATATCTCTTCTGAGTTCGTGAAATTCTAAAACACACTTTTAAGAGCACAATGATCCAATTTGATTTTATGGAGATTATTATTATGTACAAAATGTACATATCCAAACAATTTGGGGGTAAAATAAACAAATCAGTGTGGACAGAACCGAGTATGGAATCTTGCCATCTAGAACCGATGAGAGTATGGGATTAATCAAATAATATATGATAAGAATGGCATCTCCCCAAACTGTTTAAAAACCTGCATGTGAATTAATAATGTACATGCAACCTCAAGCAAATACCGATTTTACAATCAACAACACCGTTTTGTTGACGGGTAAATGAGTAAGATGATTGTTGTACAATACAATATTGAGACGTGAAGTTTGAATACCATGAACTAAAAATCCTTATCATTATCGGTTATCAATATTTTTTGTAGAGGTGTTAAATTAAATTCATTCTTTACTTCAGAAGAAAAGTTTTGAAAGATAGAAAACACTTCTAATTTTTGATTAAATACATCCAAGTGACTTGAGAATAATCATCAATAAAAATTATAAAATACTTAAAACAAATTTTGACGTTATTGGATAAGGACCCTATACATCTGAATGAACTAAAGAAAGCGGTTTATCAGCTCTTTTACTGCCTCTATAAGGAAGACATACGATGATGTTTACCTAGTTGATAAGATTCACTGTAATATCTCCTAACTAATAATACTGTATTTCTATTTTTATTAACTTTATTTAGATTTACTTATTGATTAATTTATTTTATACCTGGTATAGATACATATACATACATATTAAGTGTATATGTTTTAATTTACATTTATACTAGTATATGTATGCATTATATTTATACATTAGTATTAGCATTACTATTTTTATTGTGTTATTGTCGGTATTATTCCTATTTGATCTCCTTTTTCAACCCATAATCCTATTATCCAATAAACCATAACCCATTTAACTCATACCCAAATAAAATAAAATAAAATAATAAAAATAAATAAATTGAATTTAAACAAAATATATATATAGTAAAAATAATAAAAATATAATTATGTGCTTAAATTGTTTATTTCAAGTTTTAAACCCTTGTCTTTTTACCAAATCACAATTCCTAAACCATGATGCCACATTGGCGTGTGGTTAGGTTGGAGAACTAAATTATTTAAACAAATCTAAAGCCAAATTTCAAATTTTCAACTAAAAGATCTCATGAGATCTTTAGGGATCTTCATCTTAACAAACTGATTGCTAAAAATCCTAATCTTATACTATTATATTATCCTAACTCTCTTCTCCTGCTTCCTTACAAAAAAAAAAAGAACAACAGTCAGAAAGAAATTCAAACCCAACATTCTTCCTCTTCTCTTCACTGCTTCTTGGAGCGGATCTCTTGGAGCAGATCGTGACGGAGGAACGTGTCCGACGCTTGGAAATTGAGGAGCAGGCGAAGGGGATTAATCCAAGTAAATAAAAAAAATTAAATTTTTATGAATTAAAATTTTGTTTTAAAGTGTCATGATTAGATTATCTTACCATGAATTTTTTCATGAAAAATTCTTATCTAAGATTAAATTGTTGAACTAGAATTTAATAATCTATCATATTTAAAATTCTCTTATGAACTTAAATCCCCTAATATCTAGATAATTGTATGAACTATAAATTTATGATATATCATGTTTAACTTCTGCTTCTCATGAATTTATATCTTATCCCAAAAAAAAGATATAAATAAAAATAAAATTTGTACTTTAAATTGAGATACCATGCTTAGAATTCTTTCCCATGAATCTGTTCTCCATATATATTAAAAAAAAGCCTCACCTTTATTTAAAATAAAATATATAAAAGTAACATGTTATTGTTGGCCCAGAGGCCTTCCACTCTAGTTTTGATGATGATTAACTCATGTAGTTATAGTTTACTAATAATCTTGTGATGTTTAGTTTTAGATATTTAACCAAGATATTAGTTGGTGATTAGCTTCAACAAAGGTGTTTTGGAGCTTTCACATGGTGATTCAAGAGCCCGAGCATCAAAGTTCATATCTAGCACTCGTTGGAGTCAAGCTCGGTGGATCACGTTTGGATCGAGTCGACTTGGAGACGGAGCTCTACAAGAAAACTTCGGTACAGTGTTTAGTTTATAGTTTAGATCCATTGTTAAAGACTAGATAGTGTGATATGCTCAAGTTCACAACACACACACTTGTTTAAGTTTCATGCTTTGGTTTTCGGTTTTGGTTTAACCGACCTTGGTTTTCATAAATAGATAGAATCAAAACAAGTTTACATGGTTTAATGTATATTAGATTTGTTCTATATACATGTATGCTTCATATACTTAGACAAACATAGTTTGATAACCTACTCATGTATTTAGGTTTTGTGTTTTAACAAAACATATTTTTGGATTTATTGTCAAAAACATTGGTATATATATCTTTCATGTACATTGGATTTATATCCACATGCAACATGCCTCAAAGTTATTTCAATATCATGTTTTTGTATTTGGATGAGTTTTGAAAAAATCGGATTTCCATTTGAAAAATCCAAGTTTTAGAAAATACAGTTTTTGGTTTTCGGCAAAATTTTCATAACACAAAAAGAGTTCAAAATGTTTGTAACTTGTTTTATTTTTTACTCAAACAAGTTTGTATTTCATAGATAATACAAGAACTTATTTTTGTGGATTTTTAAAAATTTATGGGATTATTTGGTAATTAAAAACCCAGTTTTCAAGTCCTATAACCAGCCCTGCCAGGCTCTGGCGGTCGATGGGCCGGTCGACCGGAACCAGAGTCGGTCGACCGGACCGGTCGACCGACGTGCACAAAGATGTGCACGCTGACCTGCCACTTGGGCCGGTCGACCGAGTGGTCGACCGAATGCAAGTACCCCACTCTCGGGTGTGGGCGGTCGACCGGACGGTCGACCGTGAGGCTTGGCCCGAGCGGTCGACCGGCCAGAGAGCAATTGCTCTTTGGTTCTAGCCCGGTCGACGGGCGGTCGACCGGAAGGCTCAACGGTCAAAAATTTGACAGTTGGCCAGTCGACCGGCCGGTCGACCAGAAGGTCAAATCTGACCTTTCTGCCAGCCAACGGGCAGAATTTTCTATGGGCTATTTATATCCCATTTGAAGTGGGTTTTGGTGAAGACTTTTAAGAAGAAAAATTTCCTATTCTCTAGTGTTTTATTACTAGTTTCAAAAGAGTTTTTAGAGCTTTAAAGATTTGATCTTTACTTTGTTTTTAAAAGGGGTTTGGAAAAATCAAGAAAAGAAAATTCTTTGGGAATTGGTTTGATCTTCATTTTCAATTCTATCTAGAGTTTTTCCCTAGAGTTTTTCTTTGAGTTTTTGATTTTCAAACTCTTTGTTTTCCACACTTGAGCCATATCTTGCTATCCTATCTATATGATATTTATTTTGTGGAAGAAGTTGTGTGGTTGAGATAGACCACCAAGTTGTAACCCTCCTTATTTGTGATATCCCTCTTGTGTAGAGGTTGATTTTGGAGTGGTGGTTGGCTCCCTCTTGTGAGAGGTGAGGATTGTGTTTGGCTCCCTCTAGTAAGAGGTGGAGTTGGTATTGGTATCCCTCTTAGTGAAGAGGTGGATTGTGTTGTTTGTAGCTTTGTGCCTATCCCTTATTTGTGAGGTTGAGTTTTGTGGTGGCTTTGTGCCTAACCTCTAAGTGTAGAGGTTGTGTTTGTAATTGAGAGAGGAGTTGTGTACTCCCGGTTGTATTGCCCCAAATCCTCAGTGGAGGTTCCCTGTGTGGGAGTCCTGTGTGGACAAGTTAGTGGAAATCCTTCTGTGTGAAGGCGGGGACATAGAGCTGTGTGCTCGAACCTCGAAACATATTCGTGTGTTTGCGTTTGATCCATTGACTCTAACTCTCTCTCTTTTACTTTGAGCATTGCATCATTTTGCCATATCATTTATATGCTTGTGTTGTTTGTGTGTGCCTCACTTGTGCTTAACCACGAGAGCTTCATATAGCGCCTCAACTCTTATTCAGAGGAATCAAGAGGAGTTAGTCCAGAGCCCTTCACCGGGAATTCGGCTACACTCGTTGGTTGCATTAAGTATTGTTGCAATTAAGTTTTAATTTTCACATTTAGTACATTAGATTAGCCGTACACCTATTCATCCCCCTTCTAAGTGTACTTTCAATTGGTATCAGAGCCTACGCTCCTAATATTTGGTTTAACCACCTAGGAGTGTGATCTTAGTTTTGCTAATCTAGATTTGCTTTTGCACATATATTGTTTGCACACACTTATGGACTTCATGACCCCACCTATGTTTGATACTTCCAACATTGTTGTTTGGAAGGCTAGGATGTCCATGTACTTGAAAACCCTAGGCTTGCATGTTTTCTTTACCGCTACCAAGAAATCCTATCTTGGTAATAGCAAGCATATAGAGCCAATGCACAAGCCCTTGAGGCACTTAGAAACACGCTTAATAAAGAATATTTGTGCTTAGTTTTTAACTGTGATTCCGCCTTTGCAGTGTAAAACACGTTGACCTCCTCCAAGCTTCAATTGCCAATCCAAACGGAGGATGAATCTAGTGGAGAATCCGAGCAATAATGCTACATGGTCCAAGGGAATGACTCCCTTGAGGTATATTCGGAATCTCAATTAGATAGTAATGATGCTAGTTCTTCATGTAATGACTAAGTTGATCCAAATGCTTTGAATGAAGAACTTTCTGTTGTTTGTGAAAAATTGCTAGATAAATATAATCTTTTGAAAAAGAAGAGTTTTGAACTTAACAAAGAAAATAAGAATTTGTGTTCAAAACTAGATTTGGTTTTGCAAGAGAAAGTGGAGATTTCTAATGAAAGGGATTCATTGAAATCTAAACTTGAACTTGCCCTAAAAGAGAATGAAATTTTGAAAAATAAAAATGATTGTAATGATATTTTGAAGAAAAATGAAAACTTATCTTCAAAACTTGATTTTGTTTTAAAAGAGAATGAATCTTTGAAAAATAAAATTATTTTTATTTCAAAAAAATTAGATTTGGTTTCTAAGAAGAATATTGTTTTGAAAAAAGATATAGATTCACATGTTTGCCATGCTAGTGTAGCTTCACATAACTTACCTATTGCATGCACCTCTTCTTCTAGGATTGATAATGATATATGTTTGTTAAAGAAGAGTGTGGATTGTTTGGGCTCCACTTTGAGCCAATGTGCCATAAACCATACACGTTTGGAATCCTTGTTTCGAAAGAAACAAATTCTATCTTTACATGCACACCATCCACGGCATGCACATGCTTCGCACGTTCATGCACATCACACTTTGTATGCTCATGTGTACACTTGTACACATTGTGGACGTAAGGGCCACCTTGCTAGGTTTTGTTATGATCTTATACATGATTCAAATTTATCAACTAAATTTGTTTGGGTTAGGAAAGGAACTAACCCCCATGGACCCAAAAGAGTGTAGGTACCAAAGACCACCCCTATTGTATTTGATGTAGGTGTGGGCTCTCGCATGACGTGAGAGTAATGGTGCCTTGAGGTGGATGCAATCCGAGCTTTATGAGGACTATTTTGATGCATCACTTTCAAGGGGAGTTTGGTGGGAGGACCACCTTATTTTGGAGATATGGAGAGTTGCCTTCATGGTTTTGGTAACTATATCTTACTCCTCATTTATATTTACATGCTTTTCATATCATTGTTTTTAGCATGTTTTGATGTTTCATGATTGATATGTTATATGTCATGATATTTAGATTAGTGCTATACATATTTAGTTGTTTGAGACACCCATGTTTAATATGGATTTATATCTTTATGTTCTCACATTTGTTTTAACTAATGTGTATGTCCTAGATCTAGGCATGTGCATATACATAATGATCATATGAGTTTTTATTTTGATTTCTATGCTTCATGTTTTGATTACATGTTTAGATGTTAGATTTCATCAAAACTTGGATATATACTTGTACAACTAGTAAGCTACAAATAGACTATTATATGTTTGTGCTTAAACGCTCATTTGTACTTATTAGATGTGCTAGTATAGCCTAGTTTTGATGATTCATACATTTTGACTTGTATTCCCATTTTGTACATATTTTCACGTTAATGTTTAACTTTATGTATATGTCGATTTTGTCCAAACTATTGGCTATACATATACATCCCATAAGCCACTTGCCTTCATGCATATACTTTTGTGGACTCGTTTATATTTGGATATATATGTATACTTTAGTTTGTACATGACATACATATACCTTGAAGAATTCTAGTTTTTGAAGATTTTCATATTTTAAGGAATTTCTTTTTAAGCTTAATTGCATATTTTCATGATGATATGTTTCACATAACACTTGTACACTCACATCATTAATGTTTTCTCATGATTTTATTTTCATGAGTACAATTTATGCTATATAGATTTTGAGCGTTTGGTGATCATGTGATTTACATGTTTTTCATGAAATATAATTTTGCTTTATTCCTTGCTTGAAGGATTTCGTATTAGTTTACAAATTTTTCATATAACTAGTTCGTATTCTTCATTTTGGTAGAGTTTTTCAAACATACTATATTTTCAAACTTATTTTTAAAAACCCTACCCATAAAGGGCGGTTGGTTGGGCGACCATGCCTTGTATGTTCATATTGAAAATTCTTTTAAACATGTGCATAAAATGGGTGGAAAGTAATATGAGTTATACACTTGATCTTATTGTGTTTTCAATTGGTATCATTGGATCTTTTCAATTGGTATCACTATTGACATTCTTCTTGTATACTCATATATGTTTTTATATATTTATGCTTCAATTTCAAATAGTATCAATTTCGATTGGTATTTAATTTTTCATACATATACATGCTTTATTTGTGCTTACTATATCTCTATATCTTTGAGCATAAATTTTGGTTAAGCTAAGCTTGATTTCTTTAATGACTATTTTATTTCAATTGATTATGTTTCAATTGGTATCATATATAAGCTTATGCATTATTTTATTGGTATTTCATAAAGGGGGAGAAAATTCATATTTCACCTTTCCAATTATTTATTATTCTACTCCCACACTTTATGTTGAAAAATAATTGAAAATTGATATTGATTATTTTTGGTATCATATGCTTTTAATGAAAAATTACTTTCAATTGGTACTAATCTTTACAAATTGGTATCAAGATTACCTATAAGTTTACTAACAATTGGTATGTTTTTAATTGATATCAAAATTTTTGGTTGAATTGTTCCAAATAATTTATTTACTTACAATTGGTATTTAATTGGTATTTAAATTTATATTAAAACATTTGTTTTATGTACCACAGTATGTACTTTCAATTGGTATGTTTTATTGATATCATGATGTACTAAAGTGATATATTTTTTTCTTACAATTGGTATCATAAAGTTTTATTTTGATTTCACCCCTTATTGATATTTTTTTTGTTTAAGACAAAAAGGGGGAGAATATTATTTTCTTTGACCCCTTTGTTGATGATTGACAAAAAGGGGGAGAAAGTTTTTGAGTTTATATATGCATATTTATGTTTTTGCATATATTGAGTTTATATAAAATAATTTTGAGAGTTTAAACAAAAAGGGGGAGAAGGTTTTTGAAACATATGTTTATTTTATGCATGTTTCTCTCTCCTAGTTGTTGCATACATTTGTTTTGATGCATACATTTGTTTAAGATCATGTGCTTCATTGAATATCTTATTTTTTATTGCTATGCATGAGTTAAGGGGGAGCTTCTTTGAAGCCTAACTTTAATCCATGCATATATAACTCCATGAGTTTTGTCATCATCAAAAAGGGGGAGATTGTTGGCCCAGAGGCCTTCCACTCTAGTTTTGATGATGATTAACTCATGTAGTTATAGTTTACTAATAATCTTGTGATGTTTAGTTTCAGATATTTAACCAAGATATTAGTAGGTGATTAGCTTCAACAAAGGTGTTTTGGAGCTTTCACATGGTGATTCAAGAGCCCGAGCGTCAAAGTTCATATCTAGCACTCATTGGAGTCAAGCTCGGTGGATCACGTTTGGATCAAGTCGACTTGGAGACGGAGCTCTACAAGAAAACTTCGGTACAGTGTTTAGTTTATAGTTTAGATCCATTGTTAAAGACTAGATAGTGTGATATGCTCAAGTTCACAACACACACACTTGTTTAAGTTTCACGTTTTGGTTTTCAGTTTTGGTTTAACCGATCTTGGTTTTTCATGAATAGATAGAATCAAAACAAGTTTACATGGTTTAATGTATATTAGATTTGTTCTATTTACATGTATGCTTCATATACTTAGACAAACTTAGTTTGATAACCTATTCATGTATTTAGGTTTTGTGTTTTAACAAAACATATTTTGGATTTATTGTCAAAAACATTGGTATATATATCTTTCATGTATATTGGATTTATATCCATATGCAACATGCCTCAAAGTTGTTTCAATATCATGTTTTTGTATTTGGATGAGTTTTGGAAAAATCGGATTTCCATTTGAAAAATCCAAGTTTTAGAAAATACAGTTTTTGGTTTTCGGCAAAATTTTCATAACACAAAAAGAGTTCAAAATGTTTGTAACTTGGTTTGATTTTTACTCAAACAAGTTTGTATTTCATAGATAATACAAGAACTTATTTTTGTGGATTTTTAGAAAATTTATGGGATTTATTTGGTAATTAAAAACCAGTTTTCAAGTCCTATAACCAGCCCTGCCAGGCTCTGGCGGTCGACCGGACCGGTCGACCGGATCCAGAGTCGGTCGACCGGACCGTTGACCGACGTGCACAAAGATGTGCACGCTGACCTGCCACTTGGGCCGGTCGACCGAGCGGTCGGCCGACTGCAAGTACCCCACTCTCGGGTGGGGGCGGTCGACCGGACGGTTGACCATGAGGCTTGGCCCGGTCGACCGAGCAGTCCACCGGCCAGAGAGCAATTGCTCTCTGGTTCTGGCCCGGTCGACCGGGCGGTCAACCGGAAGGCTCAACGGTCAAAAATTTGACCGTTGGCCGGTCGACCGGCCGGTCGACCAGAAGGTCAAATCTGACCTTTCTGCCTGCGAACGGGCAGAATTTTCTATGGGCTATTTATACCCCATTTGAAGTGGGTTTTGGTGAAGACTTTTAAGAAGAAAAATTTCCTGTTCTCTAGTGTTTTATTACTAGTTTCAAAAGAGTTTTTAGAGCTTTAAAGTTTGATCTTTCCTTTGTTTTAAAAGGGGTTTGGAAAAATGAAGAAAAGAAAATTCTTTGGGAATTGGTTTGATCTTCATTTTCAATTCTATCTAGAGTTTTTCCCTAGAATTTTTCTTTGAGTTTTTGATTTTCAAACTCTTTGTTTTCCACACTTGAGCCATATCTTGCTATCCTATCTATAGGATCTTTATTTTGTGGAAGAAGTTGTTTGTGGTTGCGATAAACCACCAAGTTGTAACCCTCCTTATTTGTGATATCCCTCTTGTGTAGAGGTTGATTTTGGAGTGGCGGTTGGCTCTCTCTTGTGAGAGGTGGAGATTGTGTTTGGCTCCCTCTAGTGAGAGGTGGAGTTGGTATTGGTATCCCTCTTAGTGAAGAGGTGGATTGTGTTGTTTGTAGCTTTGTGCCTATCCCTCATTTGTGAGGTTGAGTTTTGTGGTGGCTTTGTGCCTAACCTCTAAGTGTAGAGGTTGTGTTTTGTAATTGAGAGAGGAGTTGTGTACTCCCGGTTGTGTGGGAGTCCTGTGTGGACAGTCAGTGGAAATCCTTCTGTGTGAAGGCGGGGACGTAGAGCTGTGTGCTCGAACCTCGAAACATATTCGTGTGTTTGCGTTTGATCCATTGACTCTAACTCTCTCTCTCTTTTACTTTGAGCATTGCATCATTCTGCCATATCATTTATATGCTTGTGTTGTTTGTGTGTGCCTCACTTGTGCTTAACCACGAGAGCTTAATATAGCGCATCAACTCTTATTCAGAGGAATCAAGTGGAGTTAGTCCAGAGCCCTTCACCGGGAATTCGGCTACACTCGTTGGTTGCATTAAGTGTTGTTAAAATTAAGTTTTAATTTCCGCATTTAGTACATTAGATTAGCCGTACACCTATTCACCCCCCTCTAGGTGTACTTTCAGTTATTACCCTGATTAAATTATAGAAAACTTATATAAAAAAAGAAATTCTGGAATATTAAAAAGAAAAAAAATAATTTGGATAAAAAATTTCCATATTCAAAATTTTCCTTCTAAAAAGAAAATTTTTAGAACCTAACCCAAATAATCCAAATTAAATACATACACTAATCTATCAATGCATTATTAATGTAGAATAATAAAAAAATTCAATGTTAAAATGATGATGATAATAATAATAATAATAATAAATAATAATATAATAATAATAATAATAATAAAAGAGAGCAACTGCTCTCATACAAAGCCGAGAGCAGCTGTTGCACAGACCCACGAGTCTGTGCAGTGGGCGGACCCGCACCCGGGTGCAAAAAGGGGCAGGCCCAGTGGCTGGGCCACACAACAAAAAAAAGAAAAAGAAAAAAAAAGAGATGGGCTGCCCAGCCCGGGTGCATGAGCACCCGGGCCTGGCTTAATGGGAGAAACCCGCCACTGGCCACAGAAAAAAAAAAGGAGAAACCCTTGGGCATGCTTTCTGGGCCAGGCCAGAAAAACAGAAGAGGAAAAAAATTATTCTGAACCCAATTTCAGCAAGCCCTGTTGCAGTCCAGCCCAAGTATTATGGATTCTAATCTATTTTAACCTGACCCAAATACAAAGCAGACCCGTTAACTTGTTGAAAAATAATTTTATTGACTAGATAAAAATTCTAAAAATATAATTAAAAATAGGGATAAATATCTAGATAACCCCTAGAATCTACTAAAAAATTTTGGGATTAATTGCAACCATATTGGACTAAACCATTGCCTTCTAAGTAGAAACCCGTTATTTCAACATTCAGACCCATTAAGAAAATTGCTTGTTTTTAAGCATTAAACCCCCACAAAAAATCAGTAAATGAAACATAAATAATTATATAAACTCAGTGTTTCATCATACAACTTGGTTTTAAGATCTGGACCATCCATATTTAATTTAAAATACTGAATATATAGGATATCTCATATAAAATTCGATATATATAAAATTCGATAAATTCTAATTCGAATTTATTTAATGTAGATTCTTCAAGTTGGAAATGGGACGCCTGATAAGCCAGGTGAGTGTTGTTTCTATGTCTTTTCCTTATTACTATTGCCAGTAGGTGTTTATATATCTGTTCGTACGCTCTGAACCGGTAACAGGAGACACAAACCCGATCTTAATTTTGTGTTCGTTATGGATCCGATACACAGGCGATTCGAAAACAGATCAATGGGATGATTCATAGATCAGTGTCAGTTTGTGCAGTGAAGACCAGACGGCGATTCGGTTCCGAAACCACGTTATTTCATGTGAGTGTTTGTCTTGTGTTATTTTCTTATTTACCGTTGTCACTAGATATTTATATGTTACTCGTATCATTTCATGTGGCTATCTGATATATTTTACTAGTATGATCACCAGCTTCACTTCATTAGTCATCACTGAATGTCACCCTTATATATCTAGTTGATATGATCATTTATCAGCGTCATTCCATGTGTTAGTAGTTCGCTGTTGTTGACCTGGCCTAGTTTTGATATACCATAGACTAGACTCGATCTTATAGCTGACCAAATTGTGATAAATCTTAGAATGTTACTGAAAGTTACTGGGAAAGTATCGTCGGTTGTAACATTCGTTACAACTCTATTTATCATATACACGGTTCCTGTTACTATTCACCGTGTATACGATTACTGTTATTGTACTGTACTGTTACCGTCACCGTATCGTCCCAGCATTATAAGTAACATGGATATTGATTTTCTAAACTGAATAATTAATAATATAAATGGACAACTTACACTGGGATTAGGAAAATTGATGGAGGAGACACGTTTGTATTTTGGGTGGGCCTAGGATACAGATTGCACAGCCGACTGAGGGTTCCACTGCAGGGTTCCTGGTGAATGACTGACATCCCATCTATATTGTTCTTGTTCCATTGGTTTTACAGTGAGATTACTGTTACAGTTACTGAGTACCTAGCGATACGGCCTGGTTCAGCGCCAGGAAACTGAGGTCGTGGTCCCGGGTATGTACGGGACCTACCTAAAGCATGGACAATGTCTCCAACCAATCAGTTTCAATAACTTAAGACCCTGATTGACACATGTAGTAGGCGTAGTATGGGATACGTCCATTACAGGTGGCAATTGGTGTTTGCTGACATAATAAATAATAATGAACTGTTTATATTATATTGTAACTGATCGTTATCACCTGACTATATATATATATATATATATATATATAATATATATATATATATAACTATGATAGACATATGATTGTACACATGACCAGATTGTAGATCAGACCAGTGACATATGCTAGGTTACACATCATGACATTAATTGTTCCTTTTACCATGATATCAGTTATACATCATTCATAGCTTTGTTCTTGAAATTGATTATTCTGTTATCTTTTATTTCAGTTTATCATGTTGTTATTGCTTACATTGTTTTTATGCACGAGCACCTTTTTCTTACACACACACTCATTAGGTCGCTTCTAACGACCCTACATTCATACGTCCAGAATTTTGGACACGTTCTTATATTGTTCAGGTGTTCGTTGAGCTTGTACGCTGCGCGAGGAGCTGGAGTCTCTCTCTTTTGATTATAGGTATTCCTGCTCTTTTATTCATGTTATTTCTTGATTCTATCTATCGTATCCAGTTATCATTTCTTTCCTTCATTCATCTATTATCATTGTGTTAGATATTTATATGTCATACTGCAGTGATATTGATTTATTATGATTTAGATTTATAGCTTGTTCAGGTTTTTTTAGGCTTAGTGTGTATATGTGGGGTGTTTTCCTCGCGTATATACGTCGCCGACTCTCGTCGCGACTCCGTTTCCACATATTTTGGGAAGCGGGGTGTGACATTCACAATCTAAAAACATAACATGATTTAACTCACAAACTAAAAGCTTTAAAGCTTGTAAAGATGGCCTAATAGGTAATGCTAATTAAAAGTAGTTATAAAACTAGAACTAGAACATGCTACCAGTTTGGAATCATAGTTCAAACACAAGTCCAGATAATACAATATGCCACACTCACGCCTTGTGGACAATCGTCTTCCTCGTTCCAAGTTCTTTAAATACACAATATATGGGAAAGAATGCCCTTAGCAATTTAAGGATCTAGTAATTGTACTAATTGATAATAAATTAAAAGATAACTTTAGCATAGAGAGATAATGAGGATATAGTATCGACAACACCTATACCTTGTACATAGGATATAGAATCATCTATTAGTATCACTGATGGATTAAAAGAATTAGAATCAAGAGGTATATTGCATATACCTTTGTTCAAAGTAATATGATCTGAATTTCCTGAATCTATAACCCACGTGAGAAGAGAAGATGATGTAAGATAAGTTGTGGAGTTACCTGCTCGGGCTAGAGTAGTTCTAAAGCTGAAACTATTGAAACATTTGAAACTACTAGCTTGTATGCTCTTCCGTCATATTCCTAAACTCTATTTTAAAGCTATCATCTTTTAGGATTCAAAATACTCAAGCAAACAATCCTTTCTCGGACTAAACACCTAACAAATAATTCAAACAAATGATCCTCACTCAGAAGCTATAACAATTCATACAAAATCACCAAACTCTTAAGTATTCAGAAAGCATACATAACCAAAAAGAGAATAACTAAAAAACCAAAACTTCCTCCCTCTTTTTTCTTATCTTCTTTTATTACTGTTCATTGTGAAGATTACCGCCACGGAACTATTCACATGAACAGTAAAGTTTTTTTTAAATTTTTTTCAGATCTGATTTCAGATTAGATTTGAAAATAAGAAGAAAAAAGGGGGAAAAAAGAAAAAGAAGATAAAGAAGATGTCCGATGGAGATCTTTTGCTAGGGAGGAGAGATGATGATGACAAACAATGCAAAAGATCAACAGGCTTAAGGCTCTGATATTATGAAAAGATATAAATTATGTAAAATAGAGAGTTGATAAGTCATCTCTCTAAACTTTTATTTATAGGCAAATACAATTATAATTTCTAATAGCAATAGAACTTCTAATAACATGTAGCAATATGACTTCTAATTAGGTAATGACTCCTAATTTCAATTATTACCAAAGAAATCTAACTGGGGTATTAAAGACATGAAGATGTGAAAATTGGGAAGTCATCATCATAAAAGCTTTTTATTATAATGAAGCTATATGCACAATGCAAAATAGAGGGCTCCGAAGAAAAATTGGATCAAATTATACTACCATTTATGGACATCACATTAGTTCGTGCAAATTTGATGTAACCTTTGGGTTGCAAAATTACAAGGATAAAGGTTCTTAGGTTGTTTGATTGCTGTCCTGATTTAAAAAGAGAAGAAGCAAACGAAATATATGAACAGAGAGAAGATAACAAGGAAAGTGGCCAATTTCAGGCTAAAAGTCTTGCAAGGGGCTGTTTGATGTTTGGACTGAACAAAAGAAAACATGATACCAAAGAAGAATAGAAGAACTAGAAAGAGGAGATGACCCCAACCTTCAAATATAACCGACTCAAATTATATCATTCACCCATATTTTCATCAAACTCATCATGTACAACAATATTACATAATAAAAACATGTATCTTATAATACATAAATGATTCCTAATAAAAGTAATCAATTTAAATCCATAATTTTTTCCTAATAACTCATTTAAAGACCAAAATGGTATCTAGTTGGCTCTTAGGAATGCTGATGTAATACAGGATCAGAATCATCTTCGAATACAAATAAAAAGGAAAAACTAGAGTTTTACAAGAAATAAAATGAAAATAGATATTAAGGTTGGAGAAAGAACCAGATAACTTTGGGTACGCGGGCTTCACATCCCTTGTGCTACGGGCTTTGCACCCAAGATTCAAGAGGACTCTCAAGAGAATTTAACTGAAAATGTTTTTAACTATTCATTGTCTACCTATTCATTGAGTTGAGCCTCTTTATATAAGCTCTTACAAAGTGAACTTCTCGGGTATAACCGATGTGGTACTAAAAGCAAAATAGACAAAACACATCTTATAATAAGCTAAGGCATAAAAAGATAACTAGCAACTAGCGTGATGTCCTTATTATTCCGCCGGGGTGCGGGAAACTCGACCGTGTCGAGTGAGGACTCTCCTCACAAAGCATCTCAATCGAGCCAAGGTGGTGGTCGTGGCAGCATCACTGGTACGTCACGTTGATACCATGGTGATGGAGGTGGAGCTGGTCTCCATGACGGGTCAGCTGTGAAAAATGTCAGCTCGATCAAGGCATAGAGAGTAGACCAAGACGCATCATCCTTGCTGAAGACGGAGCTGATACCAGAATTTCATGGGCTATCCAACTCGTAAGCAATGAAAGCAATCCTCTTCAGAGCCCTATAGAAATCTTTAGGCCAAGCGTGCAACTTCCTCACAGTCTCAGAGAGACTCGTAACCATCACCTTATTATCAACCATAAATTCCTGCAAAGTACTGTACGGGTACGCAACAAATTTATGGGTATCATTGCAAATTGCTATCAACCTATTGATATCATTAATATATGTAACAGGCAAATACAATATAGTAGGCTCAACTATCTCATTCACGTTATCACTGGCAGACATGTAAATTTCATCAATAACCAGTGTGTCGACACCAGCTGCTGTGCATTAAATTATACTAACAGTATTAGAAGGAACGTGAACTTTCTTAATACCTTTGAGATGTCAACTTCATCACTAGACACAATTCTTACATGTTGACTCTCCGAAGGACACTGATAATCATAATGCCCATATTTCTCACACTTAGAACACCTGGCCTTAGCATTGACTACCGTTTCGAAAGTCAAGTCCAACCTTAATGCAACATCAAAGGCCTCTTCAATAGTGTCTTAAGTCATAGGGGCCAGTAATCATAGCACGTTTTATTTTCGGTCGTAACCAAAAAAAACCTAGTTACAGTCTCAGAAGATTGCTCTTTCACTTCACTATGATGGGTTAAGTCCTTAAATATGGCAATGTAATCATGAACGGACATATGACCCTGATGGAGGTTGTGTAGTTGGTCTAAGTGGGGATCCCTATAATGCTAACTAGTATGATGGCTTAAGTAAACAAGCAGATGCGGTGAAGAACCCCTAGAGTCAAGTAAACTAAATGTATGCGCTAAACGAACAAAATACTCTAAAGTTTAAGTTCTAAATACAAAAAAGTGCATTCCTAAAATGATGAAAAGCAATAAATGCTGATGCAACCACTAGATCGAAACAAATAGCACTTCAACTAATAAATTATAGCAATTCATATAGTTGTTGCAAGTAATCTAACAGTTAACGATTCAAGTCAAGTTAGGATATCACCTGAGGGGTAAGTCGTTCACGTCTAAACGCAAAAATCCTCTGAGATTCTTTGGAGAAATACTCACACTAAAGAGCTGAATCACCCACAAGACTCCTGGACAGTAATGATAAGAAGTGAAAGATGGTTACTCGAGAATGGCGCAAATCGAGCGCTAATCGGGACAGAAACAAGCTCTGGACTGTAATGTGCTGATCTGCTGAGTTGAATCTGACAGATGACCAAAGCTTAAACTAGGATATGAAGGCTGTAGATGTGTAGTGTTGCTTTTCACGAATCCGCTTCTTCAAAAATGGCTCGAATCGGGCTTGAAACGAGCTCAGAATGGACGAGTTTGAGGCTTGGAGGAGAGATAGAACAGTAACTGGGCGGTTACTGTTCACAGGAACAGTACCAGGCAGTTACTGTTCATTATGAACAGTAACCAGGCAGTTATTGTTCACATGAACAATAATTTTTTCATGTTTTTCTTTTTTGTTCTTTTTTTTTTTTTTATGTTTTTCTGTTTTTCTTGTTTTTCCCCTTTTTTTCTCTTTTTTTGGCAAAGTAGAAAAAGAACAACTCCATGAATAGTACTCCAAAAATCGTCAAACTGGAATTCTAGGCCCAGTTGAGTGGAACGAATTAGTGTACGTGCTTGACTTTTTGAAAATAATCAACTCCTAAAAAGAAGTCAACTCCATATTCATCTTTAAATCTAGATATACTCAAA
Source organism: Agave tequilana (assembly GCA_038442645.1). Taxonomy (NCBI): domain Eukaryota; kingdom Viridiplantae; phylum Streptophyta; class Magnoliopsida; order Asparagales; family Asparagaceae; genus Agave; species Agave tequilana. The sequence continues at coordinate 52,747 of JAVJIF010028647.1, forward strand.
GTTGATTCTGAATTTGGCTTGCATCTGGCCTGATAACTGATTCTGAATCTGTTACTTTATCTGCATTTAACTTTAGCTATGTATCTATGATAACAGGCAGCATAAAGAAAGAGATGATCCATCCACGCACGACAAGCTTCAGGTAGAACAATGAATTGTGGCCTCAATTGATATTTCAAACACATTTATCTATGCCAAATAAGTGGTTTTGTTATCATATAGCCATGGTTGTGCCATGACAAACTCCATGTTATTTAAAAGCACTACATCACATAACCTGCTCCCCAGCACCGGCAATGAGGAACTATTCCCAATATCTTTTAGTTGCCATGATTTGAAAGTATCATCGAGTGAAATCATGGGAAAAGTATGTGAAATCATGGGGAAAAGTATGTGACTAATTCTTTGTGAACGGCCTATTAAGTCTGCAATAGATCAGTAAACTGATGGGAATTGATAAGCTGAAATCCTAATACCAACTTTATTTAAACTTGGTGCGATTGTTATTGTAGCATAGTGATAAAACCTCTTTACAAGAGGCTGGGGTTCAAATCCCGCTTGCACCAGTTACAACCTATATTTCAAAACCAAAAAAACATAAACTTGATCGCAAGATTACAAGGTGTTAGAGAATAGTTAGATTGATGAGGTGCTCTATGTAAAAGTCACCTTATAATAATATATAGCAGATGAAGGCATCTAGGTCAACTTATCTAATCTTTTATCCATATACAATTTACCATGGTATTAGAGCCATGATTCACCTAGGCTAACCTAGATTAACCCTGTAATATCTCCTAGTCAATAATATTGTATTATTATTTTTAGATATCTTATTTGGCCTTACGTGCCATTTTGTTAATTAACTTGATTTATAGTTATTATTATTAGATATACAATTATTTCTAAGATATTAACATTGGCTTTATTTATTATTGCCATTATCACTTATTAATATTATTAATTACTATTAATATTATTATTAATATTTATTCATAGTAATGAGTGTTTCATTATGATTATAATTATTATTGTTATTGTTATGGTTATTTTAATTATTATTAGTAGTTTGTTAACTATTATTGTTTTTAATATTATTGTTATGTATTGGTATTATTGTTATAAATTATTATTACTAGAGTATTATTATTAGTATCTTTAATTATTATTATTTATTTCTATTATTACTTGATTAATTATTATTATTATTATTTATCATCATTGTTATTATTAATATTATTGCCTGAATTATTATTTTTCCCACCTTAATTCTTTTCCCCATACCTATTTATCTAAACCCGAAACCCACAACCCAATAACCTATAACCCAAAACCCAATCCCCATAACCCTATCTTAATTCAAATCCTAGATTCTAACTACCTAATCCAAATCCTATCTAATCAAATCTTTATTTTAACAAACCAAATCATAAATCTTAACTAATTGTAATCTAAATACTAACAAAAATCATATCTATCCTAACTTACACAAATCCAAATCTTATTTCAAATTCATAACCTTAATTAATTCTATTCTAGACTACTAAGTCAAGCAGTTTGAACCCAACTGAAATTCTGATTTTTAAAATCCCTGATAATCTATAAAAAGCCTAAGCTACTTCTTTTTCTACCTCCAAAGAAATACCATAACCCAACTCTCCACACCTCCTTTCTTTTCTCCTCAAGCGAAACATGAATGAAAAGGAATCTCGAAGTGTGAAAATTGAGAAACATGCTAGGGGATATCAAATCCAAGTAAATAACCTATTATCTCACATTTTTTTGGTATAAATAGCTTATTAAAAAATCATGTCTATACCATAATTATTCATGAATTTTTATACATCAAAACCCAACTAAAAATCTAACAAAAAATACATGTGAAGATATACCAACTCATAATTTTAATTTACATATTTTTTTTGGAATTTTTAGCAAAGGATTTCATTTTAAAAAATAAGGAAAAAAGATAAAGAAAGAAAAATTGCATAATAAAATAATCAGATAGAAATAAAAAGAAAAAATGGAGAAAAATATAAAAACAGTCTACAATATTTCTACAATCTATAATAATTTTTTTAGATGAATAGCAATATAAATTAATTTAAGTCACCCACTTTAAAGTCAATTTTCATTAATGGTACATTCTGACCCGTTAAGGAATTTTATTGTTATAAGCCTTTAAAAATCCAACAAAAATTATAAATTAGTTTAAATTAAAGCTACCAAATTCATGTAATTCAGAGGACCATATTCCAACCCTCAAACTAATTAATCAAGATTAAAACTCCTTAAAACTTTCAAGTAAGACATCTTTTAAAAAATTCTAATAATTTCTATTGGAATGAACTATGTAGATTTATCGGGGTCTTATGATTTCAAGCTTTGGACTTGGGATCGAGTTCAGGTGGGTGTTCTTTTCCTCTTTCAGTTAAACAAGAATTTGTGATAAATGATTTTATTTTGTTATGTAATTATGCTACTAAAAATTTTCTGAGATGATTTTTTGTGAGTATTATTCTCATTTACCATTGTCAGAAATATATATAAAATATATATGTATATATATACATGTGTGTGTGTTGCTTGTTTTATTTCAATCTGCCTTATTATACTAGTATGATTACTGATATCATTTCATGAGGTACCGTGAGTGTTCACTTTGATTATATAGATTACTTGAGTGCCATTAAGTATCTTATGTGTTAGTTATTCGACGTTATTGGCTCGGGACGGTTGTGGTATAATCTTGGACTGTGACTTGTTTCGATCTATAGATTGACTGATCTAGTTCATATTTGAGGACAACTAGCATCACTCATGTGCAGTATTTATCGGACATTATTTGGTGAATTGAAACGTGCAAAATAATTACATGTTGATTGATTGGTGAGTCAATGAGGGCTAGATATTTATGTATTAGTTTCTTATATGTTTAGTGGTATTTGGATTACCTGGTAGTTCTTGATGTTACCTTATTGATATTGAGCATCATATGTATATGATTGGATCTTAGAATTGTGATATGAGACTTATGTCATTTCATGTGTAACCGTTACGGATTCAGATTTAGTTGTGATAAATCTTAGAATATAAATTGATTGATCTAGAGGTTGATTGGCTCATGATTGAGATTAAATATTCATATTTTATGTGAAGTACTTATCAGACTTCATATTCTTGTACTTGATGATAAGTTAGATGAGAATTTATTGTATTCTGAAAGGTATTATATATGAAGTTACCTTATTAAAAGACTGATCTTCTGATACTTGGACTGATATGGACTTAGTTAGAGTTAGAATTGATTGACATGAGGATCGGTGTTTGTTTCAGAGGATTTTGATCGGCGTTCTGATGAGAATGATGTAGTTGGATCCGTAGTTGTGGGTATCCCTATTTACCCCTGATTATACTGTTTGAGTATTGATGTCTTGTTGATGTTGATTATTAAAGGTAGAGGCATCTTAGATTCCATATTTCTTGAGGAGTAGGCGTAGATTGAGTTGACTTGCCTTGGTGGCATGTATATACATAATTGACTAGTTACTTGGATTTCTGCATCTTGTATTTGAACTTAATGGAAGTGAGAGTGTATGATAGTCTTAATTAAGATTGGATAGTGATGATTGGCTGGATATAGATGAGTATGTATTTTATATATTGAGACTTGGATATATCGATGACTTTGAGGATCTGAGTTGATTAATATATTTGCCCGAATTATTCTATTCATGCCAGCAGGTCATTACTCATTCTGAATATCATGATTTACCTAAAAAACTTGATTATTATACATGACATTTACATGATAACTATATTGTCCATGTTACCTTATTTGCTGGGAAAATATTGTATACGGTAACAACACCCTCATGTTATACTTGTTACATGTCATGTTATATCGGTATCCTGTTCATTGATATTATATATCCTGTTACACCAGTATCCTGATTACACATGTTGACGTCGTTACCGTGGCTATCACTGAGTTGTCCCAGTAATCTAAATAACATTGACATTAATAATCTTGATAAACTAATGACATGATATTAAATAACTTACATTGGGATTGGGAAAATTGATGGAGAAGACAACGTTTGTATTTTTGGGTAGACCTAGATTATAGGTTGCGCAACCGAAAGAGGGTTCCTCCATAGGGTTCCCGGGGGATGACTGACACCCCGTCCTGTTCTTGTTCCTATTATACATGTTATACATATTCCTGACTACCTTGCGGTAAGGCCTGGTTCAGCGCAAGGAGTCTGGGCCGTGGTCCCGGGTATGTACGGGACCCACCTAAAGCATAGACATGTCTCCAACTTATCAGTTTCAATAATTTAGGACCTCGATTGTCACGTGTGATAGGCATAGTATGGATGCATCTATTACAGGTGGCAATTGGTGTTCGCTGACATAATAATAATAATAATAATAAACTGTTCATAATGTACTGTAATTGATTGTCTTTGCTTGATACATGTATGTATGTTGGACACCTGATGATACAACTGACTTGATTGGACATCTGACTCTAGTACTGACTGACTCTATCCACCTGATATATAGATTGTGATAGACACCTGATTGAATATCTGAATGGACACATACTTTACTGTGTGTTATCCACATTACTGTTTGTTTACTTTATTCATGCCATTTCTTATTCCAGTATATATATTTTCTTTATTGCTCATATGTTATATGCACATATACTTTTCAGTTTATTCTTACACATTCACTAAGAGTTCTGACTCTCTAGATTTGTATATCCAGATCTGTGGCTATTTATTGCTGATCAGTTATTTGGAGAGGATACATGCGTTATGAGGAGCCGGAGTCTCTCTTTCTTAATTAAAGGTATTCTTGCTCTTTTATTCATGTTATTTCATGATTCTATCTATATCGTGTCTAGTTGCCATTTCTTTCCTTTATTCATCTGCTATCATTATATTAGATATTTATATGTCATATTGCAGTGATATTGATTTATCGTAGTAGATTTTATAGCTTGTTTAGGTACTTTAGGCTTAGCGTATGTGTGTGGGGTATTTTTCTCGCGTACATATGTCACCGACCTTCATCGCGACTCTGTATTCGCGTTTTGGGATGCGGGGCATGACAAACCCTAACCTTTCTTCTTCCTCGCTGCCATCCTCAAATCACTATTCGACTATAACTCGACACCACAACCTCTACCTTGTTGTCAATTCCGATCACAACCACGACCTCTCAAGTGTATTTCGAACTCGCCTTCCTAACCACGACCTCTGATCCTGACCTCGACCTCGCAAGTGGACTACGACCTTGCTTCGACCTTGCAACCCCACCACGATCTCGTTTCGACCTCCAATCCCGACCATAAACCCGATTCCGACCACGACCACGTCCTCACAGCCTGACCTCGTCCTTGCCTTTAACTTCCCATCTCGAGGACAAATTTGACAATAGATCTCAACTTCGACTCCAGCCTTGGTCCACAACTTCAACTCCACCTCTTCTCTTCTACGATTTCTTCCTCTTCCTTCTTCCCCTGATGTTGTAATCTTTAAAATAAATATTCCAATTAACACAGAACAGAGACTCTAAAAAAAAGAAGTAGTGGTCTTATGTGTGTATTTGGTGTTTGAGTATGGATGTTTAGTGTGCTTGGTGTACGTAATAGATACCGTAGGAGAATCTTCATTATTTGGATCCCAAGGGAGGATTTGGTATTAGAGTTGGTGTTTGTTGCATGCGTCTTCCCTTTGTATTTTGGTGTGTAAGGGAGATCCGTTTGTGGTAATCTATCATGGAAGATGAATCAAAAACTGGTATAAAACCTGTAGTGCAAGAGTATGTATGTGGGAAAATCACAGATAGGAAATTGTCTATGGATGGTGGGAATTACTTATAATGATGGAAAATTAGAGAGATACATGTGAAAGGATAAGGTAATAAGCATTACTTGAATGAGAGTCCTCCAGAGCTGATGACAAATGAGTGGGAGCGAGATGATGCATAGTTGTTCTCCTAGATTTTGAATAACATAGAGGTGAAGACACAGGATATCGTGTTGTACACATCAACTGTGAAAAAGATGTGAGAGTGTATAGAGAAGTTGTACTCAAGATCGAACAACCTGAAAAAGGCATATGATGTGGTTCAAGAGCTATTTCGAGGCAAAAAGAGGAGTAAGCCACTTTCACAGCATTATGCCGACTTCAAGGTAGTATTTGAGGAGAGAGGACACTCTTTCCTATATCTATGGATTAAAAAAGATGCAGACTCAGTGAGAGTAGCGGAGTATCCTTATGTTCTTAGGGCATGTCGTCTGAGTTTGCATTTGCATGGCCATAGGTGATTGAAAGTTCAACTGCAAACTCATTATCGAAGACGTACCGTTTATTACATAACATCTTTCCAGAGGAGCATCAACACCAAACAGCAAAGAGAATCTTATAAACGATCAACCTTAGCTGTTCAGCAAAGACAACTGGGACAATTTGACGGTTATGACAGAAGAGGTAACCTGGTGGAGGTCGTGACCTAAAGGTGGGATTGGCTATTTAGAAGGCAGATTTGGATAGAGTTGTTGAGCCCAAAATCTATTATTACTGCAAAGAGCAAGGTCACATCCAGTTCACATGTTGAAAACTGACAGACAAGCCTACTTAGCCTTCACGAGCAACTCAAGTGGCATCGGTTCAGGAGGAATTTTCTTCTTCATCTAGAAGTGTGACCATGTCTAATGAGGAGTTTGAGAGGTAACAAATGTTTCAACAATTTTAGGCTGTTCAAATGGTGATATTCTCTTCTTTTACAGCCACTTTAGCTCGGACAGGTAATTTCACCTTTGTCTTGTATTCACTACTCCTCATACCTGGATTATTGATTCTGAAGCTTCTGATTATATGACTGGGAATAAAGGTATTATATCTACCTTACATTCAATATCATTGCTACTTCCTGTAATATTAACAAATGGTTCTACATTTTATACAGAACGTGTAGGCATTACTAATGCTACACAGCCTTTATCATTATCATATGTCCTTTATGTCCCAAAATTTTCTCTCAATTTGTTATCAGTGAGCTGACTTACAAAATCTTTAAATTGTTCAATAACTTTCTTTCTTGATCACCGTGTGTTTCAGGAGCTTGGGACATAGAGGATGATTGGCACAGGTGTGAGGCCGACAACCTTTATCACCTAGAGACACATCATGCAGTATAATGCTCCAATTCTACTTCTTACTTGGATATTCAATGTCGGTTATGTCATCCTTCTTAAGTAAGTTTAAAAAAAACTAGTTCCCGCTTTGAATCATGTATCTGTGTTAGATTTAGATTGTGAGTCCTCTTAATTGGGTAAACATTATCGTGTGTCTTATCCATCATGAGTCAATAAAAGAGTGAATAAATATTTTGAGTTAGTGGACTTAATGTTTGGGTCCATGTCAAGTCAATTTAAAACTTGATTTTAAATATTTTATCACATTTGTTAATGATTACTCTCTTGTAATCTAACTATATTTAATGAAAAGCCTTTCAAAAGTGCTTTCTATTTCCAAAACTTTTGTGCTAAAATTAAAAATCAATTTGATACATCGTTTGCATATTTTAAGATCCGACAATGTCAAAAAAAATTTAGCTCATTTTTTTAGACTTAATGTTGCAGTCTGGTATAGTCCACCAATCTCCATGTCCTTATACTCGTCAGCATAATGGTATTGCAGAACGCAAAAATAGGCACTTGTTAGAAGTCACACGTACACTTCTGATTCACATGAGAGTTCCTAAAGTATTTGGGGAGATGTAGTTCTTACATCTACTTATCTTATCAATCGCATGTATTCATTTGTTCTTGAGGGTCAGGTCTTGTATTCCTTACTCTATCCGCATACAGATCTCTTTTCTTTACCACCAATTTTTTTGGATGTGTCTATTTTGTGCATGTTAGTTGCACTGACAAAACTAAATTAGATCTGAGAGCTCTTAAATGTTTATTAAGATACTCGAAGACTTAAGAAGAGCACATATGTTAATGTTCTAATTTGAATAAATTCGTGATTTTTGCCGATGTTACCTTTTTGAGGTCTAAACTCTACTTCGAAAAGATTTATCAGTAATGGAATCTATTGATGATGACCATATTCTCTCTTTTAAGATCACTTTTCACACTAATGAGTCACCCTCAAGCCAAGAGGATTGAAACCATTAACCACCTACTCAGGATAAGTCCATACAGGTGTATAAATACCGAGCTGCAGAGTGTATTTAGGACTCAGCACTTGTGCCAATTCCTTCTACTGCTCCAGTTCCTGTTACTCCACTTAGTAAGCATATTTCTTCTTCTCATGGGAGTGTTACTTCTTCTAATAAATTCCCATCTCTTAGCGATAATGAAGTACAATTTAATCTTGAACAACTGATTGCTCTTCACAAGGGCAAACAGAGTTGTACTTCACATTTTATATATAAGTTTCTTTCTTATACTCATTTGTCTTCATCTTTTAATGCTTTTGTCTCCTCTGTCGATTCTCACCCTATTCCAAAATCTTCCATGTCCTATCTAGGTTGGTAAGAAGCTATGAAATAAGAGCTGACAGCTAAAGAGGAGAAGGAAACCTAGGATTTGGTGCCTCTTCCAAATGAGAAGAAAGCAGCTGGTTGTTTTTATAGTGAAACTTATCTAGATAGCTCTCTTACTCGCTGGAAAGCTTGATTGGTGGCTAAAGGGTATTCTAAGATGAACGGAGTTAATTATCAGGATACCTTTTCCCCTGTCACCAAAATAACCAGTGTACGCCTTTCTATCACTGTTGCTGCCACTTATCTCAAGCCCATACATTAGCTTGACATCAAGAATGCTTTCCTTTATGGTGTTCTTAGTAAGAGATTTACATGGAGCAATCACCTAGTTTTGTTGCACAGGGGGAGTCCGCGAAAGTTTGTTGATTGAGGAAATCATATATGGCCTAGAACAATCTCCTAATAGCATGGTTTGGGAGATTTGCCTCTGTTGTGCAGGAGTTTAGACTCCTTCATTCCAAAAGGATCATTATATCTTCTTTCAGTACCATCGGGGAAAGTGGATTTTGATGGTTATTCATGTGGATGATAAAGTGATTACAGATCATGATACTCTGAAAAATAGTAAGCTATATATTATATTTGCAGAAGAAATTTCAGCCATAATCTAGGACTATTGAGATATTTCTTAGGTATTGAAGTGGCAAGATCTAAAAAAAAGATATTTCTTTCTTAAAAAAAGTATGTATTGGACATACATTCTGAAGTAGGCATGTTAGAATGTGGAACAGTGGATTCTCCAATGGATCCAAACTACAAGTTGCTACAATATTATGGGGAGTTATTAGATAACCTAGGTAGATATAGGAGACTTGTGGGTAAACTGAACTACCTTACAGTGATCAGATCAGATATTGCATACACTGCTAGTGTGGTGAGTTAGTTCTTAGCTGCTCCACAGACAGCTAGTCATTGAGATGCAGTTCTTCGGGTGCCTTAGTATTGAAGCCTACCCCAGTCAAAAAACTTTTATATTCATATTACGGTCATAGACATGTTGCCAGATTTTCTGATGCAGATTGGGCAAAAACCACCGATAGATAGAGATCTATTATTGGTTACAGTGTGTTTGTTGAATGAACTCTTAGAAATCAAGAAAAAAGATGTGGTTTCAATATCTAGTGCTGAGTTTGAGTATCAAGCTATAGCCAACATCACTTGCGAGCTGGTTTGCATACGAGATCTTCTGAGAAAGCTGCACCTTTTGCTACCAACTCCTATGTAATTATACTGAGATAACCAGGCAGTGATTCATATTGCAGAAAATCCTATTTTTCATGAGCGCACCAAGCACATTGAGATTGATCGTCACATTGTCTATCATAAGGTGGTTGATGATAAGATTATTGAGATCGAATATTTTCTCTTTTAATCAACGAGCAGATCTGTTGACAAAAACCTCTTGGAGGTTTACAAGTTAATTTTTTTTTTTTTTGACAAGTTGGGCATGTACGATATATATGCTCCAACTTGAGAGAGAGTGTTAGAGAATAGTTAGATTGATGATGCGTTTTATCTAGAAGTCACCTTATAATAATATATAACAGATGAGAACCATCTAGGTCAACTTATGCAACCTTTACCCAAAAAAAATTTATCACAAGAAAAGGTGACTTAGGGTTGTATAATCAATGTCCTAACTGAGAAAAGAAGAGAAGCAACAAAAGAAATATAGATAACAGAAGATGACAAGAAAAATCAAGTAATTTGGGGCTAAAAGTGAAGTTTTGGAAAAAGATTACTCACTAAGAAGAAACCTGGAAAGAGAAGAAATAACAGAATTAGAAAGAGGAGATAACCAGAAGACTTCAACCTTCATATGTAATTGTAAGCAAATCATATCAATTACCCATACTTTCAGCTTTAGTCTTTTTATAGGATATCACATATAAACTCATGACTCTTAGAATCAGAACTGATTGATATATAAAATCATTTCATATCATAACCTATTTGATTCTTGAAATTCCATAACCAAGTTTAATGCATGGACTCCAATGAATTTAAAAAATAAAATTAAATTTACTTATTAAGAGCAAATTATTTTAACTAGTTTTCACCAAAAATTTCATGGGTGGTGATATGACGGACAAGATAGGGCTTGAATAAACTTCAAAAAGCCAGAGATGGATGCAGAGCCCCAACTCATTGATCACACAACTTGAGATCATCAACCAAGGTGTGAGCCACAAAACAGTCCTACACCTACACTAAGAGATAGTCACAAGCAAGCTTGTGATATACTAGAACAAATTGCACTTGCCACCAAGAGACGAGAAACATATTCGCGCAAAACTGAAATGCTCCCTAGAAGTATAACTACATATGTTGTGTGGTACACAGCAGGTCTTCGATGAAATTTTCAATAGATTACGAACTGTAATATCCCTAATCTAAACTACCGTATTTTATTTTCTTCAAGTATTTATTTTATTTACTGAGTATTTTTATCAAGTTGATTTATTATTTTCCTGAGATTATTATTATTAAGTATGAAAATTATTTTGAGACAGTAGATAGTAATTTGACATTTTATAAATTTCGTTATGATTATTATGTTGTTGTTATTAGTGTTAATTATTTAATATTATTAATTGTTCTTTTATTAGTAAATGTATTATCTCCTTTCCTTGTATCCTTGATCCTACCCATACTTTTGGATTCCATAACTCATTACCCGTTTCTATTTTCTAAGTCAAACCATTGGACCAAACCCACTACCCGTTACTCTTTTGGATCTAACTCAAAACCATACCCAATACCAAATTTCATACCCAATAGCAAGCCCACCAACCAATAACATTAGACCCAATACCCATACCCATTAACTAACCCATCCTATATATAATCTCCTCAATTCTTAACCCTAACCTAATTCCTAATTATCTCCATCTCATCCCAGCGCAGCAGGCCATCACGGCGCCCATCCACCATGCCTTGGCCAAGATCTCGCCGGCGGCAATAATCACCAGGTCGGATTCCCTCTCCTCTCTGGTGTGCGCGACAGCCCCGAGCTCCCTCCTTTGATTGGCCGATCTCCCTCCGCCTTCATGACCGGATTCCCCCTCCTCTCTGGCGGCACGCGGCAGGGCAGCAGGCCGCAGGTCTCCCCTCCATCGACGGCAGCACCCAGGCCACCAAGGAACGAAGCCCGCGCTCACCCCTCCTCTGCTAGCGTGAACAGCACTCCCCCCACCTCCAGGATCCGCTTCCAACAGCAGCAACCGCCACAGCCTCCATCCTCTGCTCACCCATCTCTCATCCGCATTGAGATCAGCCTGCCCCTGTTCAAGTCGCCGTCCACTCCATGTAATAACCCCCACTTGATAATACTGTATTTCCATTTTCTAAAGTATTTGTTTTGATTTACTAATTATTTTATTAACTTAATAAAATACTTCTTCTCATGATTATTAATATATTAAATATGAAAATTATTTAAGCCTGTATTAATATGTAGTCCCTGGTTATTATCATGTGGTTGGTGTATTATTATTATCATCACTATCATTATTATTGTTATTGTTATTATAATTAATATTAATATGCTATTGGTGCTATTCTTTTTCCTTTTTTTTTTTCCCAAGCCCATTAGCCATCCTACCAAGTTTTACTTATGCATCTTCATTCTTTTTTATTTTTTTTCTTGGTCCAAACCAAGCCATATTCCCTTTTATTTTCTCTTATTTTTAGTATAGCCCATTCCCTTCTTCCATCATTTTATTTCCCTTTTATGTTTCCCTTTTCATTTCTTCCTAGCCCAACCTGAGGCCAAACACTAACCCTATATAAATCCTAATCTTAACCTAACCTAAAACCTAATCTCTATTTCTCCTCCCAATCCAGCCGCCTACATCTCACGCAACCCCATCCCCCTCTTCCCTTGCCTCCAGGCCGCAACCCAGGCCACACCACCGCCTCCCTTGATTGGCCGAGCAAGCTTCTCCCTCAACCGAGCTCCTCCCCGCACTCCCATCCAGCAGCGCCCAAGATCTCCTCCCCGGCGCGGACGCTCACAGCAGCAGCAGACCTTCCCCATGGCGCCTCCTTCCCTGGCCGGACCCCATCCGACGCACCCCCAACCCCGCAGCAGCAGGCCGGCGACACCAGCACAGCCCAGGCCGTCCCCTTCCCTGCTCACTGGCGGCAGGGCAGACCAGCAGGGCCGCGCCTCCCTTTGAACAGCCGCTCGGATTCCCCCCTGCGCGCCCAGATCCAGCAGCCGCGCAACCCCCGGCGCGTCCAGCAACCTCCGGCGAGCCTTCGTGATCCTCCGCGACTTCCAGGGCAGCCGGATTTTCCCCTGTGGCCGGCTATGTTTCTTGGCTGCCCACGGCAGCAAGTAACATCCAGCGTGAGTCTCTTTCCCTTCCTCTTTATTTCTTTCTTCTCTGTTAAATAACAGTACCGGGTTATGTGTAATAGTGTGTGAGTACATGTTGAGTTGAGTTGTGATTTATGTACATGTGGCATGCTGTGTGTGAAGGATTTTGTGTGGGTATATATATATATTTGAGTGTGTATTATATAATATTTGAGTGTACTGTGGACGTGGGTGAGTATCATTTAAATGTGTGTGAGTTCCCCCTCCATTTATTCTCTATGTTGAGTTATTTATGTATGCTTGAGTGTTGCATATTTGGCTATTATAGGTATTTGGGTGTGTGTAATAGATGTATGTATGTATATAAGCGTATATATGTATATGTATGCATGATTGTTAGCATGATTGTTGTACCCGTATATGTATGTGTACGTGGGTGTACACGTATGTGTCGGTGTTGCTCGGGAGTGTGCTTAGTGTACGTTATATTTATTGTATTGTGTGGGTTTCGTGCTACAGCATTTCAGATTTGTTCGGCGATCTCCGACGGGGCCCTTGATGCGCACAGGCGAGCGGCAGGGCCGTTCTCCTGATCCACGCCAAGCCGTCGTCGGAGACTGACACGGTGACCTTCTCCAGTGTCTTGGCCACCCTCCCATGCAGTCCGATGGTGAGGAACGACACCACAGCGACCGCGGCAGCGACTCGCCGGCGACGCGCACAGCAGATCCAGAACCAGACCAGCAGCGCAGGCAGGGGCGAGCGGCGATTCTAGGCCCTTCGGCGAGCGCGAGACCTCCAGATTGTAGACGGGTCTTCCCCAGACCCTGGCTACCGTCCTATGCAGTCCGACAGCGAAGAGCGGCGCCACGGCGACCGTAACGGCGACTCGCCCGGTAACGACCAGATTCCCCAAGGTGAGTGTCTCT
>JAVJIF010028648.1:0-67306 GCA_038442645.1 Agave tequilana
AACCAATTGCAAAAAATATGAAAGACATAATTCATACTCAAAATTCTGTTACCCAAACCATCAGTAGGTTAGAATCAATAATGAGTGATTTGATCAATGAGAGCGAGGAAAGTCTTTCTTCCCAACCTTTGACCAATCCTTATATCCCTAATTCTACCGATTGGACCCAAGAATCATGTTATTTTGGTAGCCAAGATTCAATTTAGAACACACATTTGAACTTGACCAAACTCCAAGTTATGAAAGTTGTCTGGACATTCTAGTAAGTTATCCCTTTCCTGAAATTGAAATCGACCCTGAATGTGATCCTGAACCTCATGTTAGTAATTTCATTTCACTTTTTGATTCAATAATGACTCCGGTATCTTTACCAGATTTTTCTCTATTCCGGAGTTAATATTGAATCTTGTACCAATACACCGTCAAATTGAATCACCAATACCTTATGATCACACTTTATTGATGGGGAAAGTGTGTGAACATCAATTCTTTGACTTGAACCCTATTTTTGAACCAATTTTGACTCTCATTATTGACTCTCGACTGATCTAAGTCAAATCCCGAGTCGGTATCGATTTTTACTCCTGTTCCATTTGAGTTCAAATCAATCATCTCTAAAATCACACTTCATTGTTGGACAAGGATGTTGAAGAACATGACTCAATAATTATTTTTCAAAATTGGAAATTAGATGGGGATAATTTTTCAATAATACCATTCATTCAATCAACATTTTACTGGATCGTATTAGAGAGGTCATTGGTGGGTTTCTGCAAGATCCATGATATCTTTATTGGGCAATAACGCTTGGCCTAATCCGACCACCACCGGAGCCACCACCATGAGGTAATTTTCTTCCCTTCTCATTTGTTTCATGTATATACACATTCACGATACATTGAGTATAATGTGTGAGATAAGTGTGGGGGCGGGTTTACTAATGTAGGTAGTTTTAAATTTTCTTCTTTTTAACACTTCTTTTTAGAAATTTTTTAAAATTTTCTTTTGTATAAAAAACTCTTTCTTTTTTACAAAACTTTTTGACATAAGGGAAATAGTTTCGATTATTTTTAAGAAAATTAAGCTTATCTTAGGAATTAGGAAGACCTAAAATTATGAAATTTAAACTGAGTCAAAATAATAGATCTTCTTTAAATTTTAGGATAAGAAAGTAAGATTAGAAAGATAACTTGATCTTGAATTTTTTGCCTTAGATTTATGCACTCCACACTTTACACATTTTTTGGTATTGAAATAAAGACTGAAGATGTTATAAAAAATATATAACAAAAAAAATGAAATGATGATAAAACCACTTATTGAAGTTGGGTAATTATGACTCAGGAAGCATGATTATTCACACCTAAAATGGTGGACAAAATAAAAATAATCCCCTTTAGTTTTGTGGCCTTGTTTACTCGAGTCCTTAGTCCGAGGGATGTTTTCTCATCTAGTGTCCTAAGATCATTTGGCTTGAGAGTCACCGGTTAAAGGCTAAATACACGGTAAATAAGATAGCCTAAGAAAACTAAGGGAAGGAAAAAGAAAAAAAAGAGATAAATATAAATATACAAAAATCAATGGCATGAAAGTTTGAGTCGGTATCACAAAAATCTTCACAGTTCACAAAGTGCATATTTTTTTAAGAGTTTTATGAAAGATCAAAAAATCAATTCAATTTTAAATTCTTACATTTAATTTATAATAAGATTTTGTATTTAGACTTAGTTTAAGGAAGAATAATTTCTGGTAACATCTGACCTTGGATCACTTATATTTCGCAAAAAATACTTCAACACTTTTCTCTATTTCAAAATGTGTTTTCAAAATACTAACATTTTATTTCTTTCTTTATGGATTTCGTGGGTGTAATCCGCTGAAAACCCTCAGGAGATAAACTTCTCCTCTAGGGAAAACCTAGAGGTCTAACGACTTATTGCACGTGCTCAGTGTAATTGCGTCACCTGCGAAAGTGGTGTAATAATCTCTTTAGTTTTTTTGTTTAGCTCGGGACGAGCAAAAGATAAGTGGGGGTGTGATTAATCTCTAAAACTGCATATGTCATACTACATCTTCACATTTATTTCATATTAAATTCTGCTAATAATCACCTCTCTTGTATGTTTCTAGGTCTATGGTGTGCAATGAAGAAAAAGACCCTAAATCACCATTTAATAGGTGATTAAATGCCTATAATCTAGCTATTGACTTTGGAGAGCTGATTCGTCAAAACCAGGGGCCCAAAATCAGAAACTGGGAACTGCATCTGACAGGGGACAGACAGGACAGCGCGCGCGGCCGTACGTGCGCGACCGCGCCCGTACTTTGGGCCAGGGTTTGCCCCCTGGCCCCTTTCCCTTGGTGCATATAAATACCCCTTGGGGTTTTTCAGAGCAGAGATATGCAATGTTTTAGGGTAGTTTCATCTCCATTTTATAGTTTAGGGTAGTTTAGATAAGTGTTCTTCTTCTTTTCCTTTGTATTTTTCATTTTCTGTAGATCTTATAATAGGAGAGAGAGTAGTACATGATTGGGAAGAAAGAGTGCTTGTAATAGAAGGTGACAATCTATGAAAGGTACTCTTAACTTATCTTTATTTTCTTTTCTAACTCCTTTTACATGTTTAGCTAATCTTTTCTCTCATGGCGACTAACTGCTAACCACTAACTAGTCTAACTTCTTATTTGATAATCCACATGAATTTAATAACATCTACTTGGCCTTACTCTTGCAAGAGCCATTGATGACTTATAATGATGGATCTAACACTCTAACATCTAAATCTCTAACAAGCTAACATTAATTTATTTCATTCTTGCTCTTATTGAGTTTTGATGATTTAAGTGTAGCTTGCACTTGTTGGTTGAATTTGGATGTGAAAGTTAACATATGAGCTATACTTCGTAAAGCTCTTGAACTAAGGACTAGTGATGACCAATGATACATGTGAGGCAACTATTACTAAGAGGTTAGCATGTTAGTAAAGTCATTAGTAGTTAGTAGCCATGAGTTTTCTTTCTTTTTCACTTTGTTTTAGAAACAATATCAAAAATCACAAACATCTTATTTTCTATGTTTCCCACTTCTTTGTGTTTCACCATACTCTTCTCTTTCTATTCTTTATTTTCTTTTCTTTTTTCTCTTTCAAACATTGAAGAACTTTTAACACACACATGGACATACCGTGTAAACTTCTATCGCCTCCCGTCCTCGTGGATTTGACTCGTTTTAGTTTTTATTCTATAACGGAAGTATCGAGGAAGCCAACGCACACACTTTAAATCTTGATTTCAAAACATACACTTTTCATGGGCGGTTTTCCCCGATCAAGCCTCAGGACTTAGAAATTTTCTCTAAGTGTGGGGTCCAGACATGTGCTTCATATGAGCCTCGCATTTTAATCTCAGAACGCGAGTCTCATATGTTGAGCCCCGCGTTGAACTCTAACACTTGGTGTAATTTCACTGTTTCAAAGTATTAACTTTTGTTTTTTTTTGCAGCGAGGTACTCCTCGAATCCTCTGGCGAAGAGACGTCATTTTATCCATGTAGGTGGACCTGATGTCATCTCTGGCCTCAGCAGGACTGTGTCAGCTTTCATGGGAAGGATCGAGAGCGGTGAACCAAGTTAAGTCAGGCGAGCTCGTGGGCTCTCAGAGAGCTTGTCACAAATGGAGAGATTTGAATCGAATGCTCATTCGCTACTAAGAAAGCTGGATTTCTTATTCAGAGACTCCATTAATAAGGATGCAGATGAGATGCTTGACGGTAGCTACAAATGGTTTCGTCGGCATGGAGAGCATCGCTTCTTTCTTTCGGACATGGAAATGATGTTTTTTTTATCGTCCATTCAGTCGATGTCCCTTCATCAACCGATGGAGTGGGATTTGAAAGAGGAGCAATCTGAAGTTTCTCTCGGGTAGATCTCTCATCACAAGACAATATCGCTGGCTCATGGCAGGAATGTAATCGGACTGCTGCCGGGTTTTTCGACGGTGGAGTATCCCGTAGGTGAGGCCCCTCATTAGGCGGCCATGTTCATTAACCAATTTATGGCCGTAAATGGTGATTTCCTAAAAGGCAAATTTTGGGCATTGGGATGGGTCCATTCTTCAGACAAATATTGGTGGTTCAAGATGGTGGGCTTCGTCCTTGAAGATCTGAAGGATGAGCTATTACAAGCCGGTCTCTATAACGCCATTCAGGTTG
Source organism: Agave tequilana (assembly GCA_038442645.1). NCBI lineage: Eukaryota > Viridiplantae > Streptophyta > Magnoliopsida > Asparagales > Asparagaceae > Agave > Agave tequilana. Next base: position 4,209 of record JAVJIF010028648.1, read on the forward strand.
TTCAGTATGGCATCACACAGAGCAGTCATCATGCTTTTGCTATGCTGGAGCATTACAATCAGGAGACGTGCATGTTCTTCATCTCGGTCGGGCAGATGAGATTCGCTCTTCATGAGATGTACAAAGTCTCTGGTTTAGCGATGGGAGACATTCCCTATGAAGAATATGTCCCATCGGTCGAAGAACTGCCATTGATGGAGGAGAGTACCCCTTCAGTGTATGCGACATATTTGAAAGTGTTGTGTCACTTTCACATCTGCGTTGAGCTCACTGGTTTGAGGTCTGGAGGGGTCAAACAGATGGCCTGGGCAGATTACCTTTTCAACGGTCTGGGGGATAAGGCCAACCAATTGACTTGCCTTGCTCCAAGCATAAATGCAAAAATTAAGGAGAGGATTAGCGCCTTAATGTCCTCATATGCCACAAAATCAACCGAGGATACTTTCAGACTAGGCATAATCTTTGAAAATTTTTATCATCAAGCCAAGATTTCTATTTCTAACAGAGCTTTGCTAGCTGGATTCTTAATACTATGGTTGAAATAGTGCATTGTGCCGACACTTCCCCACGAAGTTATAGTGGCTGATGTGGTATACTCCACTGTCCTACTAGCGTTTGGCCAAAGTATTGCCCTTCTTCCAAAGATGGTGGGATGCATTCAGAGCGAACTTGGGCATTAACCAAGATATTCTGCAAAGTGAAAGTTCTGGTAGATGATGACGACAATGTAGTTCACCTAGAGGGGGGTGAATTGATGACTAGCTAATCTAATGATTAATAATGCGGAATTAAAAACTATTTAAGCAAACTAAAAATATTATGCAAAACATACCAAATATAACATAAGAGTGTAGCCGAATTCCGATGAAGGGCTCTGGACTATCTCCTCAAGATTTCTCTCGATAAGAGTTGAGGTGCCGCTATGGCTCTCTTGGTTGAATACAAGTGCGAGCAAATAATCCCAAGTATATAACAATTAAGCACAAGATATATCAAGCATATAAAGATATAAGCAAAGTAAGCATGCAAGATATAAATACAAGTGAGAGATAGAGAGAAAGCAATCACAAACACGGGAGATTTGTTTCGAGGTTCGAGCACCCTTACTCTACGTCCCCGCCTTCAACACTATGAAGGATTTTCACTAAAAACGATCCCACCGGATCACTCGGTGTCACAACACCTACAACGAGTTCACACTAGAACTCCTTGGACTCACTAGTCCCTCTATTATTCCCGCAAGAACAACACACACAAGCACACTAGCTTGTCGAGGCGCACCTCTACACCGAGCTCCCACAAGAACTCGAAACAACACGAACCCGCAAGTTCGCCTCCTCAAATACAAGCTGAAACACTTTGGTGATCTCAACACTTTGATCACCTAGAAACACTCTCACAACAACTCTCCTATAGGATTGATATAGTAATGGAAAGCTCAAGTATGTGTGAGAAAACTAGGATTGATTTGGTGGTGAAAACTCAAGAAATCACTTTTGAAAATCACTCTTAAAAACTCTCCTTTTGATATGGAAGTATTAGCTCAAAAATAAGTAGAGATAAACACTTAGAAAGGTAAGAAAAACTAGCTTGAAAACTCACTTCAAATCTTGTTTAAAACAGCCCAAAACAGCCCCAATATATAGTCCTCCAAAAACTAGCCGCTGGGGTCCAACACAGCATGAAATCCTGCTGTCGGTCAACCGCCCGGTCGACCAGATAAAGGTCAGATTTCTAACTGTTGTACCACCGATCGACCGCCCGATCGACCGAGGCTGAATCCAGAGAGCAGAGCTTTCTGGACGGTCGACCGCCCAGTCGACCGGGGCTAGATCCAGAGAGCAACGCTCTCTGGACGGTCGACCGCCCGGTTGACCGGCCCACCGGCCAAATGGTCGTGCACATTTTATGCATGTCGGTCAACCACCCGGTCGACCGACTTCTAACGCGGTCGACCGGCAGAAGGCCAGGTCTGAAATATTATAGGGATTAAAACTTGGTCTTTTACCTTCAATAAAATCCCATAAATTCTCATAAATTCTACAAAAATAAGTTCTTTGAAATACTTTGAAGTACAAATATGTGTGATCAAGATTCAACACTTATTACAAATAATTTGAACCATTTTTGTAATATAGAAATTTTGGCTTAAACAAAAATCTGTATTTTTCAAATATAATCTCTAAATTGAAAAATGATTTTTTCAAAACTTCTCCAAATACAAAAACAAGATATTGTAAACACTTTTGAGGCTTAGTGTGTATAGATATGATCCACTACATATACAATATGAAATATCTATGTTTTTAATATTAAGCTCTAAAATAAGTTTTGATAAAACTCAAAACGCATGTATACTTTGCAACTCAAAAATCAAAACGGTATTTTTCTAAACACAAAACTTATCTGATGAAAACACACATAAATTTTGTATGTTTGTGTATATGAACTTGAGCAATCCACCAACTAATCTATCATTTACATTTTATCTAAAAACAAATCTTGAAACTTACAAAACCCGACACAAGTCTTCTTGAAAATTTTCTTCTCCTTCTCGACTTGGTCCAATATCTTGATCCAATGAGCTAGACTCCTCTTTGAGTACTTGATGCACTCTTGATGCGTGAGCTCTTGAATCAACACATGCTAGCTCTAAAATTTGACTTCGAATTCTTTATTGAAACTAAACACCTACTAAGATCTTGATCAAATATATGAAACTAAATAAGTACAAGATCATTAGTACTATAACTACATGAGTTAATCATCATCAAAACTAGAGCGATGGGCCTTTGGGCCAACAAAAAATGCTTATTGACTAGCATGGTGATCCCAAGGTCAAGGTGCCTAATTTTCAGAGTTTAACTTCCTTATACTTACTTGGTGGCATGGTATGCCATGCATTGCCCATATCTGATGACAGCCGCGTACACATCAGAAGACTTTGTGCCATTTCTTCAAAAATTGGAGCGTTCATCTTGGCAGCATACCTATATATTCCATATTAAGAAGGCCATTCAGAGCTACTCCAATTATCAGTTGGTCTGATGCCTCCCTGACATTCAGGATACGTTGTATGATCTATTCCTAGATATCGCAGGGCGAGAAGGGTATACCACTTTATCGACCGGTGTCTTTTATTGGATAATGAATATTCGACCCGGATATCTCATTTTTCGTCTAGATGTCACCTGCACGATTGATTTGTATCTGACAAGCCGATTTGCTCGTCAATTTGGGTATGATCAGCTCTGTGTGGGGAACCCAAATACTGGCTTTCACTTCAATGGGAACCTTTTCAAAGGGGACCGAGCGTGGTACTTCCAGGTGGCCGAGGGACGGGGGCAATGTTACGTCTGCCTCAGAGATCACCCAATGCATATACTAGCCTCAGCTTTTGCACTTGGTATGTTATTGTCGATACGATGCCGGGTTATGAGATGAATGCCTCATGCATTAAAGCCATCAAGAGTAGTATCTGTAAGGGATCCAGGACCGTTTGTAAGATGAGAATGAATAAGTATTTGGAGGCTGAGAAAGAGGCTGGTGCATATGAAGCAGCAGGACGCATTGTAGAGGAACACTCTGTAAGAATGTCTCACCAAGCTGTGGCGAAGCGTGCTCATCCATCCTCCTCTGCAGGTGGTTCGAGTAGGCACGAAGAGAGCCTGAAGCTAAAATTCCATCGCAGGGAGTTTCTCGGCTAGAGTTAGGGAGTTTGAAGAGGAGGAGGAGGTGGCTCCTTCGCTCATTCAGAGTCAGCGTATTAGGGGCCGTGCCACTTCAGAAGGAGTAGAGGTTACAGAGGGGCCTCAGTTAGAGGCTTCGTTAACTTTCTTGATGACCTCAGGTGAAGGTGCTGAAACGCAACCAAGCTCTCCAAGCATTATTATGCTGCCCTTGAGGATATCAGAACCCAGTCCGACTACTGGACCAATTGGTAAGAATACTCCATTTGCTGAGGCTCCCTTGATTCAAGTATGGTCTTCGTCGTCTGAAGGCGACGACCATGATATTGGGTCTGAGCCTGCCCCTCACAATGCCAGTAAGTTCTCACATGTGATAGAGGAGGAAATGCAAGCAGCAATCCCAGCCGCCTACTAAAGGTATACTTTTTTCCCCTATGGCTGCTCCTATCGAATAGATGACATTCTAACATTTGCTTGGATAATATTCTGCAAGGGACACTACTACTGCTAAAGGCGAAACCTCCTCAAACATTGTTGAAATGATTGAAGAATTGACTCAGCCAGAAGGCACGGAAGTTCTCAAGATCAGCACCAAGGTGTCCTCTATAAGTGCAATATCTGTGGCTGAGGATTCTTCTCAGCAGGAGAGCTCCCGAAGAATTTGTCATCTACGTCTCCTCAACCCGATAAGACATCAAAATTTGATATCTTCACTCTTAGTATTGTCACTGACATTATCATAATGACTACATGTGATGCTGCACCGACTTAAGCAGAAAAGCCCGTTATGGACATCGGTGCAAAGGATACTCCTGTAGAGGCTTCGACAGAGAAGGTTCTCGTTGTGGAGCTTGTATCAAGGTTGCTACACAGGAAGCTATGACAGTCCCCAATCCTGAAGCTTCTGTGGCGATCTCCGAGATGAGGCAACTTCTAACTCAACCTGCTTCTGCGCTCTTGGGAGGAATAAGTGTTCCACCTTCAACGGCTGAGAGCGTCTCTATTGTGATTGTAAAGACTGTATCAGGAATTACTCCTTTGATACAACACCGGCTATGGACATCTTGAAAGAGTTGTCTCTCCAAATGGTCAAGCAATTCTTCATTACGATGAGGTATTGCGCTAAATTGGTGCTTTCTGGGCAAAGTTCCTTTGAGTTCGCATGCGCACTCCTCGAGAATCAGGTTGAGAATATCCGACAAATTGGGGGTTCTGATCGAGCGAGAACACACTAAGTGCTAGTCGAGCAACTAGGTACATACTCGAAGGACCTTAGGAACCTGGAGAAAGTCAGTCCAGTTGCTGATGCTCAAAGGGTATCAGAGAATCTTCACGCCAAATAGGAATGGGAGCATAAGGAGATTGAGAAGCGAATAGCTGAAGCCCATTCTTTGATGATTTCAAAGCCAGCTATCAAAATTTGGCAGACGACCTTCAGCGATCCGAGATTGTCACCAAGGTTCGGAGCTGCAATAGTGAGTGATCGAGCTGCGATTGCTAAGGCACAAGCTCTAATTCATGATAAGGAGCTGAAGGTCGCGAACGAGAAAAAGAGAATGAAGGAGCTCGAGGCCGCTAAAAGTCAGGCAGAAAAGAACTCGATGTCCATACTTCAAGATTGGAAGCTCTTCAGGCACAACTCGCTGCGAAGAATCTTTTATCCGATGAGGAGCTGAGGGCCTGGACTTTAGCTGAGGTTAAAAATGCACGTCAGAGGGATATTCAACATCTCAAGGAGCAAATACAATCTCTCAGTGAGCATGAGTGACTCTTTGTACTCCTTTTGTAACACTCTATCTTATTAAATAAGAGAGTATTTGTATCACTTTTATAATTTTAATTATTAATAATAAAAGTGACAATTTTGCCTTCATTTTGTCTTTATTTTCTTTTTTGTTTGAAAATCAGACAAATGAAAGCGATTGAGTTTGATTGCCAAAGGTGACGATTAACATAATAACTCAAAGTATGGTAATTCCATTAAGAAATTTGAAAAGGTTACTTTCAAAGGTGTAATGTTTAACTTGACAAGAGTTGAATTCGTGATTTGAACGAATTTTTATAGACTTGCTACTCTATTTATGAGAATAACAAGTGGAGTTTAATCCACTAAGGAATTTATGGCGATTTTTGCTGTTAGTGGTGTAATATTAACATGATGGTTTTGGATTTACAATTGGAGCAAATTAAATTATCAGATGTGTGATATTAACTTGATAAGGATATATGTGCTAGAGGTATGATATTATCTAAGCATCAAGGAGATCTCATTTTCATTGAGAAAACTGAGAAAAGTCAATGTCATATGTTTAGTGTTAACTTAACAGCGAGGTGAATGCTAGAGGTATGATATTATCTTAGCATGTGACGTCTCAGTTTCAATGAGAAAGCTCAAGAGAAAATCATTATCATAGGTGTAGTATTTAATTTAATAATGAAATGGATGCTAGAGGTGTGATATTAATTTAGCATCAAATGTCTCATTTTTGTTGGGAAAATTAAGAAAATCACTACCATAGGTGAAATATTAACTTAACAGGAATTTATATTGCGACATGGGCAATTTTGATCAGAGGTGTAGTGTTTAACTTGATCGGTAAATTTTGCGATTTGAGAATTTTAGTGGACCCGTCATTCTATTAAAGAGAATTAATAAGTTGAAATTTTATCTACTGGAAAAATTAAGAAAAATCACTGTTAGAAGTATAATATTAACTTAACAGTGATTTTCTGCGATATGAGCAATCTTGATCAGAGGTATAGTATTTAACTTGACCGGAGAATTTTGCGATTTGAGCAATTTTAGTGGACTCATCATGTTGTTGAAGAGAATTGACAAGTTGAAATTATATTTACTGGGGATATTAAAGGAAATCACCGTTAGAGGTATAATGTTAACTTAGCTGTGGGGTATGCCAAAGATATACTATTAACATGACAAGTTTACTCTGTGATTATTTTACTGGGGAAGCAATTACAGTCTTTTTGTGATCTTACCATTCCATAAACGGGAATTGGTAAGGGATTTTGGAGGGAAAGGCGGGATCAGGTCGCCCAGGATTTTTAGCAGACGCTCAGCTATCAACAAACTTGGTATGCCTTTACCAACTAACGTTTGAGTTAAGCTAGCATGCTATTCCCCTCAGCATAATGAGTTATCAAGGATTTTTCATTGGGCTTAAATGCCAACTGTTTTCTCTTCCTATTAGCCGTCAGAGGTATTGGATGTAGTGTAGTATGCCTCCTGCAAATAAGCTAGAGGCATAGAGGTAGATATGAATTCCATGAGGGTTTTGTTTGGAGATTAGCCTCCTTGTGGAGTCCTCTTTAATCCTCATTTGATTGTCATATTTTGATATGAATATTGAAACAATGAAAAATTCCTGTAAATATGCGTCATGAACCTTTTTAATGAGTTTAGGTTGATAAGCCATCAGATAAACTCATTTGATCCTCCACCTGATTGTTCGGACACTTTGTCATTAGGTCGAGCTTCGTTAATCGAATAGGAGCAAGGAGGTACGCCACCACTACATATAGAAAAGTCAGGCTAGATAAGCCATCCTTCTGAATGCTTAGACATGCTCGAATTCAAAATATGACCTATTCTTCTAAGTTGAAGATAGGTGCATGTTTATATGCTAGAGAAAAGTGACAAGGTCAAAGACTGACATTTTGCCTTTGTTTTTCTTTAATGTTTACATTACGTATTATAATATCACCTCTGTTCGGTCGGCCCGATGTCGATCGACCATGAGGTGATTGGTTGAAGGAAGAAGCTTTTCTTTGGCGCTCTTCCAAACATCCTGGATCTCAAACCCTAATGCATCGATTGATCAGGGTGAAGCTTTGATTAGAGGTGTAGTATTAACCTGATCATGAAAAGAGTGACAAGGCTAGAACTGAAGTTTCTAACTTTGTTTCTTCGATATTAACATCATGCATCACAATGTTCATAATGTTCGGTCGGCTTGGCGTCAATCGACTGTGCTGTGATCCGGTGAGGGAAGAAGCTCTTTTTTGGCACTCTTCCAAACATCTTGAATCTTGAAGCTTTGACCAGAGGTGTAATATTGACCTGATCTGAGAAGTATGACAAGGCTAAAATCAAATTTTCCAACTTTGGCTCTTCAATATTAACATCATGCATCATGATGTCAATAATGTTCAGTCGGCTCGATGTCAATTGACCCGTGATGTGATCTGTTGAAGGAAGACTCTTCTTTGGCGCTCTTCCAAACATCTTGGATCTCAAAACTTTAATTAGAGTTGTAATGTTAACCCGATCGTGAGAAGAGTGACAAGGCTAAAATTGAAGTTTCTAATTTTATCTCTTCAATATTAATATCATGCATCGTGATGTCAATAATGTTCAGTCGGCTCAGCGTCGATCGACCGTGATGTGATACGGTGAGGGAAGAAGCTCTTCTTTGGTGCCCTTCCAAACTTCTTGGATCTCGAAGCTTTGATCAGAGGTGTAACATTAACCTAATCATGAGAAGAGTCCATCTAAGGATAGTACTTCTTCAAGAATCTGTTGTTGATTGGCATCATGAGCGTATCACCGTTCGGAGTTATAAGGCAGTATGCTCCATTTGAGTAGACTGACTCTACTACAAATGGTCCTTCCCATTTAGGTTGGAAATTTTCTTTCGTCTTATGTGTCATAACCATGGGTCTTTTGACAGGTAAGACAAGATTATCTTTTTTGAAAATCCGTTCTCTGACTTTTTTATTGAAAGCTCTGAAAATTTAAGCTTGATAGAGCTCGATTTGCTGTTGAGCTTGCAGACGTTTGTCGTCTAAAGCTTCCAACTCTTGGAGGCGCAATTGATGCTTCTCTTCTTCTATCATCCTGATTGTCAAGGCAACTCAGAGGGATGGAATTTAAATTTTAGTAAAAGTACAGCTTCACATCCGTACACCAAGGAAAACAGTATGGCTTTTGTCGGAGTTCTCACCGTCATGCGATAGGCCCATAGGCATTCGCCTAATTTGTCATTCCAGCTACGTTAACTTTTTGAGACAAATTTCTTGAACAACTTTTCGATAGTCTTATTGAAGGCTTTTGCAAGGCCGTTGACAGCTGTATAGTATGCCGTTGATGACACACTTTAGATTATGAATTTATTACAGAACCTTTGAAATGCTTGGCTGACGAATTGGGGTTCATTATCGTGGACGATTTGTCGGGATACACCGAAGCGGTAGAGTATGTGATGTTTGATGAACTTGATCACATTTGATGCTTTTACTTCCTTCAGGGGAACAACTTTCGCCCATTTAGATAAGTAATCTATTATAGCCAAAATAAATCGATGTCCTTTGGATGTTGAGGGTGGATGGGTCCAATAACATCCATTCCCCACATTTCAAATGGCCATGAAGAGGATGTTGGATGAAGATATTCTGATGCTTGGTGGACGAAGTCACCATGAATTTGACATGCATGCCATCGCTTAGCATAGGCGATGGCATCAGGGATCATCTTCGGCCAATAATAGCCAAGTCTTTTAAGCCAATCTCTGAGCTTAGGTCCAGGTTGGTGATATCCGCATGCACCATCATGAGCTTCTTTGAGTGCCTCCTGTACCTCTTTGTGTGAAAGGCACGGAGTAGGATTCCATCGTACGATTGGCGATACAATGTTTGCATGATTGCATTGTAATAGAATCGAAGAGCTTTCCTTCTGGTAGCTACCTCTTTGGGGTTGTCGGGCAATATGTCTTATTGGGCAAAGTCAATGTAAGGGAATCACCGATCCCTAGGCTCGAGACTTGTTGAAGTCTTGAGAACCTTTTTAACTTGAAGGTCTCCTTTTGGGGTTTTACTGTTTTCACAGGCGAATTTACAACAATACAAGTCATGATCATAAACGAGTACTCTCTCTGTGGCTCCGACTGGAAGAGCAAATGAAACAGTAAGGGACGCCAGTGCATTTGCATGTGCATTTTGGTGACACGGTACATGGTCAATGTAGAAGTTTTTAAACTTCTCTGCCATGTCAATGGTCGTGTTTTGATAGGGCACTAAGTTTTCATGTCGGACTTCGTACTCCCCCCGAACTTGATTGACGATGAGCTTTGAATCACCATACACTTTGAGATTTTTGACTCCAATCTCTTTATCAAGTTGCATTGCGATTAAGAGAGCGTTGTATTTCGAGACGTTGTTGGAACACTGCTCAGTTAATAAGAATGCGCGAGAGATCACATAATTATGTGAGGAGATGAGTACTACCCCCACACTTGCGGCGGTATTTCCCTCAGGACTTATTCTTGGCGCTCCGTTAAAGAATAGTTGCCACACTTGTTCTTCTGAGGAAGTGTTATTCAAGTTAACTTCTACAATCTCGTCTGGGAGATCGTCATAAAATTTTAAAGTTCTGGAACTGGATGATCGGCCAAGAAATCTGCCATAGCTTGGCCTTTGATCGCTTTTTGTGGCATGAATTGCATCTTGTATTGTGAGAGCAATATGACCCATTTTGCTAATCTGTAATTCAGCAAAAATGGTCTTGTCATGAGTAATCGCAAGGGATTAACTCTGGAGATAACGTGAATGTGTTGTCCCATAAGGTAGTGTCGCATATTCTGGATGGCGAAAACTAACGCTAAGCATTCTTTCTCGATTGGGTTGTAATAATGCTCTGCCCCCAAACATTGTTCTATTTAAATAGTAGATTACATGTTCATAGTTTTAATCATTATTTTGAGCTATTAAAGCTCCCAAGGAATGATCCATCGCTTGAACATATAATAGGAAAGATTTTTCTAGTACTGAAGCTACCAGAATGTGTGGGTGTGTGAGATACTCCTTGATGTCTTTGAATGCTTCTTGGCAAGCATTATCCCAAATGAATGAGACTCCTTTCTTCATTAATTTGGTGAAGAATTGGCAACGTCCTAAAAGATTTGATATAAATCTCCAGATATATGCCAATCGTCTCTGTAGACCTCTGAGTTCTTTAAGATTTCTTTGAGGTTGCATCTCTTGGACAACACGAATTTTCTCTGGATCCAGGTGAATTCTTTTGGATATAACAACAAACCCAAGAAATTTTTCATTGGCTACCCTGAGGAAGGACTTTGTTGGGTTCATCTTCAACTGGTGGGCCCGTATGATGTCAAACACTCTCTTCAGGTCTGCGAGATGATTGCCTTTGCCACGGTTTTTCACAGCGACATCGTCACCGTAGCATTCTACGGTCTTACATATATTCCCATGGAAGATTGTATTCATGGCATGTTGATAGGTTGCACCAGCATTCTTCAAGAGGAAAGGCATTACTGTGTAGTAGTATACTCCTAAAGGCATCCTGAAAGATGTTTATTTTTCATCTTCTGGGTACATCTTTATTTGATTATATCCTAACAAGCCATCTATAAAAGACAATCTCTCAAAATTGTACGTACTGTCAATCATGACATGCGTGATCGGGAGAGGGAATTCATCTTTAGGACAAGTGACATTTAGATCGTGGCAGTCAATGAAATCTGGATCTTTCATTCTTCTTGGGAACGAGTACTATATTGGCCACCCAATCAGGATGTTGCTCTTCGCTAATGAAGCCGGAGTCTATGAGCTTCTTGACTTTTGATTCGATTACTTTTATGATCTCGGGACGGAACCATCGTTGCTGTTGTTTGACTGGCTTGGCATTCGGATTGATATTAAGATGATGCATAGCAATCTGGGGATCGAGTCCGGGCATGTCCTCATAATCCCAAGCAAAGACATCTTTATACTCTCGTATAAGAAGTATTAGTTCTTCTTTCTTAGAAGGTGACAAGCTCTCACTTATGAAAATGGGCTTGGAGTTAGCCTCATCTCCAAAATTTATCTTAGTCACTTTATCGTCAGTGGGTAGTTCGCGTTGTTCAAAGTATATATCCCAATGAGAATTTAAGTGTTTAATTCATGGATCCGAGTCCGACTGGACTAATTCTTCAGATTTGAAAGTATCTTCTCTGTCATCTTCTAAATGACTGGTTGATACCATATTCACTGAGAGACTTTCGAAGATATCGCCGACGCTGACATTTGAGTCCCATGACGATGTTGTTGACGAGTTGTTATGATAGACCACTTTTTCAGACTCAGAATCTGATGAGACTGGTATACATACATAACCGAGCCCTCTTCGGGTCTTGCGATAGTAATCAGGGTCTTTATTTTTCGGTACAAATGAACGAGTAGCACTCGCTTTCCTTTGTCAAAATTAAGGACTGATCCTTTGGTAAGATCATACCTCATCCTTTCCATCATGTGACGTGACTTTTATCCATAATGGAAGAATTGTGAAGACTCAGAATTACCCCTTGAGCTTTCACACGTTATGAGTTGAGTTTTGATTCGTCCAAATAGAATTGGCTTTTGACCTTCCTGCTTGGCTTGTACTTTAAAGAGAGCGTTGTGTGCGTCTTCGATCTTTTCACGTACCATAAGAGATGACTTCATTGATACACGCAATGATGTAAGAGCATTCATTGGTGACCAAGGGTCATTGTCTACGTCAGTACTGGTATCTGATGGTACAAAGTCAGAAGCAAATATGCAGAGAAGTAAGCTAATCTAGATTTTCATTGATAAACCATTCGCCTTCAACATTGGCGGTGGTATCAAGATCAAACTATCAATGCTCGTTATAAGGGGATTTATTTTCCAAAGACACTCGTCTTCTTCTGGTTCCGAATCTGCTTCATTTCCAGAGTCGGGTTTTCCGGGTGTGGATTCTCATCAACCTCAAGAGAATCCTGATAAAGGAGAAAATCAATAATGCAATTCTCGACTCCTTTGAATGGATACCTTTTGGCAATCAACATTCTCACTTTTTCATCTTCACCAACGTACTTCATCACTTGATGAAGAGTGGATGGGATGATGGAGTTGCAGTGGTTCCAAGGTCATCCCAACAGCAAAATGTATGAGGTGTCGACGTCAATGACATAACATGTCACCTCGGATCTCAGGTCTCCAATTTGACATCTGAGCTTGATTTTCCTCATCGGGCACGTACCATTGGCATTGAAGCCATAGATGATTGTTTCAGTGGTGCTTAACTAGTGGGTGGGGATCCCCAAATGCTGCATGACCTTGCGGGGTATAATTCTCAACGCGGATCTCGGATCAACCTTAATACGACTCACTTTAGATGATCCAATATATCCTGTATAATACACAAGTCTATCATATTTCCCTTTAACTTGCATGTCTTCCGGGGTGAAAGTGATGCAGGAAAATTGCTTCGAGGTGTGGTGGCAATGGTTACCTTTTTCCTCGTTGCATATAACAGGAATCTAGGTCATGAAAATCTTTGCATTTCCTAATGCTTCTTTTAAGGCATCACTTGTGGACTTGGAAAGCCTCAGGAGTTTATACAGAGTGATTCGAGCAGTGATGTTGGCTAGTTGAGTCATGACATTAAAACAGAAAGGAGTTGATGGTCCCATACCGCCTTTCTGAAGAGCTTTGACATATCGAAACTCTTTTTTTTTTTTCACGGATGGCCTCGTGGACTGCTCGATTGTCTTCTCAGCCAGCTGGGGGGAGTCTACCATTGGCTCACCATACTGTTTCAAGTACTGCTTGTCGGATTGAGTCTTTGACGTGGGAGGTTAACCTGTGTCAGGAGCAAATGCCGACTCCTCTTCTCCTGAACTAGTGAGGGCGGCGATATCTTCTTCGGTCTCTCTTGTAGAGATACCCACCACATTACTGGAGGATGCTTTGGCCTTGCTTCGAACTTCTTGCTTGTGATAGTCTTCCACTGCTGGCTTTCGACAATATCAGGATGGACCCACATCGTCTCTCCTCGAGGAGTAGGAACATGGATAAGACCTTTCTTTTTTTAGTTATGAGGATCTGTATTGATCACTCTTAATTTCTCTTTCGGGATGGGAACCACTCCGGTTAGTGCTAGCGGGAGATTTTAGCTGAATTGAATAGGTGACGTAGCTGTTATGTTAGCAGTCACCTTCTTCTATTCTGGACGGAGCTTAAGCACTTCCGTGTCAATCAGAGCTTGAAGAACATTTTTGAAGATGTAGCAATTTTTGGTAAGATGTCCTAGCATCCTATGATATAAATAATAGTTAGGATCATCAGACTTTCCTACCTCTTCAGGACATCTGATCTCTGGCAATTTGAGTTTGCTTCTCTTTTAGAGTAACTTAAACAAAGAGACCACGTGCTCATCCTTAAAGGAGTACAGTTTATTAGCACGTGCTTGGCCGAAAGCCATTCCTCCTCTGACTAACTGGGTCTTCGAAGATGATTTGACTTCCGTTACCAGAGCATCCCTCCTCCTGAGTTGGGAAGATGACTCTGGGGCTCGTCGCGTTAGTTTGTAGGGTCTTGGTTTGCTATTTTCTTCAGCTTTGACTCGGACGATAATTTCTTCCGCCTGTTCGCCTTGTAGCACCAACTGCTTCCAAATGCGACATTCTGCCACCCCATTTGAGCAAGTAGAGAAGTTTACAGATTATGATGGCACATCTCCACCAGTGTTGACTGGATCATGTCACTGGGACAACGGAGTACCATGCTTCAAAATCTCTCGACGTAAGGTTTGATAGACTCTCCTTTCTTTTGCTTGGCTGTAAGAGAGTTGGCACTGAAATTTCTGCATCATCTTCAAAGAAATGAGCCAGAAACAACTTCTCAAGGTCGGCCCATGTCTTGATCCAGCTGATAGGAAGTTTCATGAACCATTCAAAGGCGACCCCTTTAAGAATGCCAATGAACAAACGAGACATAATAGCATCGTTTGATACTACATTCTCAGTTTGTGATTTAAAGTAGTATATGTGTTGGTTCGGTGACCCTTTACCGTCGAAAGTATGGAGGTTAGTGTCTTGAACTTAAGAGGGTAAGGAGTCGTATCCCATTATGTCGGGTAGGGTCGGATTATCCCCACGTCTTGAAGACCGCCTCAGTTTGCTAGAGCTTCAAGACGCTGCTCCAATTTACTTATCCTCTTGTAATGGCTGCTCTTATTTTCTGAATTATCCTCCTCTTCAGATGAAGATTTGGGAGGCTCAGAGTTAGAATACTCCTCATCTCAGTGTTTGCAGAAGATGAGCTGTCCCCTTATTTCTATTTGCCCTTGGACTTCTTAGAACGAGTTATATCCTTCGGTTTCTTTTTCTCCTTAAGAAGTTATGATAGCATCTGCTTAAAGGCATTGATAGATTCTTGCTGAGCTCAAATCATCTAGAGTTATTCCCTTTAGACCCGGCGTGCTCTTCGAATTGCCTGGCCATTTCCTCGGGAGTTCCTGCCATGTAAGCAAAGGCGGTTATCTTTGAACTAGAATTCGAAGACTGAGATTCAATGATAGCGGAGTGCTCATCATTCACCTCAATTCTCCTGGCCAACAAACTATAGTCGATTGGGGCAATTATTCTCGTGTGGGTCCGAGTGTGTTGGTAGACCCTTTCAGGTTCAACAAGAATATCTTTCAAACCCAGAGATTGAACAACATCCGACTCTTCAGAACTGACATCCAGCAGCTTCTCTTTATACTTGTTGGGTGTGGAACTCACCCCACCATGTTTGTAGTCACTTCTTGATACTCGACATCAGAGAAGGATTTCTTCTTACGGGATCATCATCTTTTGGCTGAGTTTGAAGCCCTTGACAACCGGTTGAAAACTGAAGCCTTGGTTATCTGAAAGCCATAATGGCAATCAGAGAGTACTGCTGAGATGAGTCACTAACAGTGACATTGAGGAATAATTTGATGTACACTCTGTAGACTGTCTAAAAATCACTGAAGACAAGTCATCAGATAACAGGGTCCATGCTTCGGTCGCGAGGCTAATCAAAGCCACTTGTGCAGAGCCAAGACGCAGGGCTCGAAGCCCGCGTCTCAACACCACTGAAATGCCAAGACATAGAAATCAAAACCCACGTCTCAGCACCACTTCAATACTCAGATACAGAGCTTGAAGCCCGTATCTCACACGTGAAACTCGACACAGAGTTTGAAGCTCGCGTTTTAACACCACAACGGTGCCCTAACATGAAGCTCAAGTCTCGCGTCTCAGATGCGAAACTCGACACAGAGTTTGAAGCTCGCGTTTCAACACCATCACGCCACCTAAACATGAAGCTCAAGACCCGCGTCCAGTGTAATCTCAACGGCTAAACACAGAGCTCAAGCCCGCGTTTCAACTGGAGAGGAGCCATGCGTCTCAGTTATAACCACCCCCATTACTGGGTGAAGTACTGCCCATGTAATGAGGGGAGTTAAGCCCTATCATGGAGGATTTTTAGGAGAAGTTTTACCTCTGAAATCCCTATAAATAGTTCAATTTGTTATTGAAGAGGGGTTGAAATTTTCAGCTGAGGAATAGTTATAAAGGGTTCAACTCTTTTACCAACTTGCTGAGTTCAAGTTTTTGCTAAGTCTCTTTGAGATTTCATTGGATAGGAGATGTGCTATTCTATTAGTAATCATTGAAGAAGATTTTCAGAAGAGCTTGACATTCACCTGGTCAATGAAAAATAAGAATCACTTTTCACCGCTACACAAAAAATCCAGCCTTAAACAAAAAGAAGATCTGAGCTTGCGTGTCTTCCCTCTCTTGTAGTTTAGTTGTTGTAACTTTTCATTGATTCAGAGAAATTTTGCAATACACATTGAACTTTCTTCCTACAAGAGATGACGACTCCGCTGGGGACTACTTTCTCTACTGATGAGCAAGCTGTGGTGCAAGGTGACGTCAGTTTCATGAGAAAAATGATCGAGTCACTCATTGTGAATTTTGACCAGGCAAAGTACGAAGTGTTTCTCTCTTCTGACTCCAAGAGCCCTAGGGTGGCACAGTAGTACCGCAGGGTCTCCTCGAAGATCCGCTCTTAAGTCTCTTCGGAGACTTTCCCAAAGATGGCCTACGCAAATAGGGCTATTTCTGGCGGCGTCACCTGCGTGGCCCGCGTCAACGTCTCCCACGAGACTCGTGAAGCCAACATCATTGAAGGACAATTTTGCCATGCCCCTCCTCTTCCTCAGCTCCAGGTTACCAGGGTCCCCAACAACCCGTTGATTGTACACATTTATTACATTATTCTTTATTATATTTCCACATTTATCATGTAACAAATCTATTAAATTCCTTGTTTTAAATGTCTAATTTGCAGAAGATAATCACGGGGAGAAAGAGGATAAAATCAAATAAATATCAGTTAAATTTAGATTTAACTAGATCTATTTGGTTAGAGGAGGATGATCCCAAATCCAGTTGGTTAAATTTAGTTTTTGGTGAATCAAGTGGTTAAAGCTGAAGATTAACCGAGGATAACGTCAAATACAGAGTCCAAATTTAAAATCCAAAGGGATAAATGGATAGAGAGAAGATTAACGGATGAGATGAAGCAATTTTGACTCAGATTCTGATTGAATATATTTTAGTATTTGAATCATAACTTTCATTACTAAAACTCAAATCTGATGATTCAAGATGATCCAGAAAGAAGGCTTAAAGGGTTACAACTCTTAAGTTGATCATTTTCTCTAAGTCTTTTATTTGATAAGCTATATTCAACAATCAACATGCCAACAAGCTGCAGATCAGAACTGAATATTCATATCAAATCAAGTTTAGAGATAAGGGGAGAATTCAAATTCAGAAATAACCAGCTTTCCCTATCTTCTTACTCCTCTACCCTGTGCATTTCTCGTATTACCTACAATCTCAAAGGCAAAGGGAAGGACCAAGCAGAGATAGACTTTAGGCCAGTTTTTCCTTCTTTTTAGTGTAGGTTTTTATTTTTCTTTTTATGTAATTTTTAGTTTTATTTATGTAATTCAGAGGAGATCAGAGTTTCATAGGAGAACGAGAGTGAAGATTGTACTGAGAGTGACACCGTGTAAGTTGTTCTTCTTTTCTCTTATTGTTACAAGATTGAATCTATAGGTGCATTTGTAAGTTCTTTTTTGTTTTTTTATTCTTCTTCTTCCTTTTTACTTTTCTTCTTTTTGGTATTAATTGCTATCGAAGTGAGTCTTATAGTATCGAAAGAGCCTTGCCTTTGCGAGTGCCACCGATAGCTCATGACGATGGATATTTGGTCTCATTCTATATCATTTCATACTTGTATCGTCTTGATGATGTAATGTGGAAGAAACGGGAATCAACTCTTATGGGTTATGCGCTGATCGCCTCTACTTCAAGGTAACATCATTGCCACAGATTCAAAGTAAGTATTAAGCCAAAAGAGGTAAGTAATTTTTAGTTTTCTTTCTTTTAATTCTTTAGTTTAGATCACCAACACCATCAACATCCAAATCTTTTTCACTCTTTTTCTATTTCTTTATACATATCCGCTTCTAGTTTCACCACCTTCTATATCTACCACTTTCTTCCTCACTTAACTATAACTTATTTTTCTCTTTCTTTTTAAGAACAAAAAGAAGAACTTTAACCATTGTTTGAAACTTAAAAGAGAACTTCTTAAAAAGCTTCTATCGCTAGTCGCTCCTTGTGGATCACGACCCGCATAGCCACTTGCTATAGCGGTAGCATTGAGAACTTGCACATTCTATTCTTAAAGTTCTAAAATTCTGTATTCTTGTGTGCAGCTAAAAATCTCAATCAAATTTTGGCGCTGTTGCCGGGGAGGGACGGTAAGTTATTCTCTTTTTAGATTTATATTTTTGGTTAACTTTCTTCTTTGTTTTTGGTATACAGATTTAACAACAAGGAATTTTTATTGCAGTGGGCATATAAGTGGCCTGAACTCTGCTCAAGAAAGCAGAGCCCAGAAACCCTCAGATTTGCTACATTCCTGTGGCAATCTGAATGAATTACTAACTTGTATTTTCTGCAGGTTGGTTAAATTGCATAGTTTAATCTCTGTAGCATTTATTTTCTTATTTGACTCACTATATATACATTTCTAACACAATAGTAAAAAGTTGATTATTAATGCTAAAAATGATTTAGACTTTGCATTTAGGCACGTGTCTATTTCATTACATTTTTATTTATTGTTGAGAGTGCTGGAGCCAAGGTATGTGTGCATAGAATTTAGTATAAGGTTCATTCTTGTATAAAATATTGCTTGAGTGTTACTTTTTTCTATATACTTATACATTGCATTAAATTGATTTAAGATCGTGTCCTATAAAAAAGATAAGGTGGGGAAGTCATTACCCTCCCTTAGCCCACAAACAATCTCCTCGCTCACTAATCCAAGCGTAACTAAAACTGAGTAGACGTTGGCTCTAGGGATATCTCAGACTCAAATAGGAGACTGACCTAAGAGGGAAGTTGATTTGAATTTGACTCTTGTCAAATCGGTGTCTAAGGTTGGGGATTGAGGGGCGAAACCCCGAAGGCTGGTGGTTTGGCTTAATTAGGCCTATCGCTTCTACGCGGATACCTCCCACCAATCTTGCCCCTACCTGATCGATTAACTTGTGGTCAGATTCGACAATATACCCCACGTGGACAGTCTAACCAGTTAGCAGTCGTCTAGGTCTAAGGTCTACCTTAACTTAGTTTAGAACTTGTTTTTTATTTGTTTGCTTATTTGTTTATTTTTCTTTGTTTGTGTTTAACATTTCCTGTGTGATATGGCTTATAACAATAATTTTTACAATTTTAATGGTAATCCATATTACACCCCGGCCTCTTTTTCAGATATTTCTAACTTGGCATATCATAACTTTAACCAACCTAGTATACCGGTTTGGTCTTATCCGAATCAATATAACCCATGCCCCCAATCTTATGACCATAATTTTTAAAATAATTTCAACACTTCACAGAGTCAATGGGGATTCACCTCCCCCGAGTCCAATTTTCAACCAACTTGTCCTCCTTATCCACCTTATCCACAATATTTTCAAGATTCATACTCAATTCCACCAGTTCAAAATAGAAAACCATCAATCTTGGAAATGAGTATGCGTGAGTCCAAGCAATAATCACAAATCTGACGGACTCACAATTTCACCACAAATTCTAAAAAAAACTTCACCTTTTCAAGTCCAATCGTAACAAAACGATGAACCAATCGACTATGAAAAGCTGCTTGAATCCATGACTCAGGCTCAAATCGTTCGTAATCATGACATAGATCTAATGGTCCAAACTCTCCATTCTCACCGTTTGACCATTTCTGATGTCGATAACCATTCTGTTAGAGCTGAAGAATCATGTTGTTTTGAAAAATAAGATTCTATTTTAGCACACCCATTTAAACTTACCCAAACTCTAAATTTTGAAAATGACATTGACAGTTTGGCAAGTTATCCCTTTCCTGAAATTGAACTTGAGAATGAATATGATCCTGAACCTCAACTTAGTGATTCAATTCTATTTCCTGATTCAATAATGACTCCGATATCTTCACCTGATTTCAATATTTTTCCCGAGTCAACATCGGATCTTGTGCTAATTCATCATGAAATTGAATCGCCAATCTTTTATGATCATCATATTGAACTTGACCAATTTCATACTTTTGAAAGTCCCATTAACAAATTGATAAGTTCTCATTTTTATGAAATTGAACTCAATGAGAAATATGACCTAGATTCTCTAATTTGTGATCCAGTTCAAATTCCTGAATCAATATTGACTCCTATTTTGTTACCCAACTTGAGTAATATTTTAGAGTCAGTTTCGATTCCCACACCTGTCATTTTTGAACTTGAATCACCCATGTTAAGTCAAATTCCGTTGTTGGGAAATGAATGTGGACTTGAGTTTCAACTTCTTGATTTGGACCTACTTTCTGAACCAATCTCGACTCCTGAACCTTTACTTGACTTAAGTCACTTTTCTGAGTCGGTATTAGTTCTCGTACTTTCTAAGTCCAAGTCAATCATTTCATCTTTTCACACTCCATTTTGGGACAAGGGTGTTAATAAAATTGACTCCGAAATTATTTGTGAAATTTGGAAATTAGATGGGGTAAAATTCTTAATAAAGATCATTTTATATATATATCATTTTAGTAGGTTATATTAGAGAGATTTTTGGTGGGTTCCTCCGAACTTCACGCAAATTCGATTAGGCCACATTTCGTGGACCAATTAGACCACCACCGAAACCACCACCTTAAGGTAATATTTTCCTTCTCTTTCTTCTTTTTCATGCATCTATGCATTAATTCATACATTGAGGATAATGCATGAGATAGGTGTGGGGGAGGGTTCTAACATAACTTAGCTTTTCTTTTTATTATTAAAAAAATTATTATTAACATTTTATTTACTTTTAAAAACTTTTTTAAATAGAAATAATATTCTGACATATTTTTTGTAAGAAATTAAGTCAATTTAAAGGAATAGTAGAATCATAATTAGGATTTCTTATACTTGGTCAAAATAAAATTATTTGTTTGATTTTTAAGGTTAGAAAGAAAATTTGTGAAAGTAATTAAGTCTTGATCTTTACCTTGATAATATATGCATGCTTTATACACTTACACACTTAGGGTTCAAAACACAGATTCTTTTGCCTTATTAAAAAAAGAAGAAAAGAAAAAATGGAAAAAAGAATATATATATATAAATCCTACGATTAAGTTGGGTATTTGTGCCTCAAAAAACATAAGTATTCACGCCTAAAGGCGGTTCATATAATAAAATCTATAGTTTTGTGGCCTTATTTTGCTCGTGGCCTTAAGTCCTTGGGGTGTCTTCTCACCGAGTGCCCTAAGACTGTTTGATTTGGGAGTCATCGATTAAAGGCTCGTTACATGGACAGATTAGAAAGCCTAATAGAATTAAGGAATATTACTACCAAAAATAAAAAAATAAGAAAATAAATAAGGCATAAGAATTAGAGTTAAAGAACCCTTAGTCAAAATTTCACGGTCATAAAGGTGCATATGACTTAGAGTAAAGTAATAGACTAAATGAGAAGTACAATTTGACTCCTTACTTTGATTGATAACAAATTTTTGAATAGACACTAAGTTTAGGAATAAAAAATTCGATTTTCCTATAACTTATAGATTAGTTAAATCTTTACAATAATATTTCAAATATCCTTTTCCTTTCAAAACGTGTTTTCAAAAATACTAACATTTTTCTTTCTTTATGGATTTTGTGGGTGCAATCCACTGAAAACCCTCACGAGACAAAACTCGTCCTCTAGGGGTAACCTAGAGGTTTAACGGTCTGTTGCACATACTCAATGCAATCGTATGACCTGCGAAAGTGGTCTAATAATTTCTTAGGTTTAAATTTTGATGTTTTTCTCGAGGACTAGTAAAAGATAGGAGTGGGGGTGTGATTGCACACATTTATTGCATTATTCTTTATTATATTTTCACATTTATCATGTAATAAATCTGTTAAATTCCTTGTCTTAAATGTCTATTTTGCAAAAGATATTCATGGGGAGAAAGAGGATAAAATTAAATAAATATTAGTTAAAATCAGATTTAACTAGATCTATTTGGTTAGATGAGGATGATCCCAAATTCAGTTGGTTAAATTCAGTTTTTAGTGAATCAAGTGGTTAAAGCTGAAGAGAAACCGGGGATAACATCAAATACAGAGTCCAAATTCAAAATCCAAAGGGATAAATAGATAGAGAGAAGATCAACGGATGAGATGAAGTAAGTTTGACTCGGATTCTGACTGGATACATTTTAGTATTTGAATCATAATTTTCGCTATTGAAACTCAAATCTGATGATTCAAGATGATCCAGAAAGAAGACTTAAAGTGATACAACTCTTAAGTTGATCACTTTCTCTAATTCTATTATTTAATAAGTTATATTCAGCAATCAACACGCCAATAAGCTGCAGATCAGAACTAAATATCCACATCAAATCAAGTTTGGAGATAAGGGGAGAATTCAAATTCAGAAATAACCAGCTTTCCCTATCTTCATACTCTTCTACCCTATGCATTTCTCCTATAAATACCTGCAATCTCAAAAGCAAAGGGAAGGACCAAGCAGAGATAGACTTTAGGCCCGTTTTCCCTTCTTTTTAGTGTAGGTTTTATTTTTCTTTTTATGTAATTCAGAGGAGATCAGAGTTTCATAGGAGAATGAGAGTGAAGCTTGTACTAAGAGTGACACCGGTGTAAGTTATTCTTCTTTTCTCTTATTGTTACAAGATTGAATCTGTAGGTGCATTTGTAAGTTCTTCTTTGTTTTTTGTTCTTCTTCTTCCTTTCTACTTTTCTTCTTTATGGTATCAATTACTATTCAAGTGAGTCTTATAGCATCGAAAGAGTCTTGCCTTTATGAGTGTCGCCGATAGCTCATGACGATGAATTTTTGGTCTCATTCATTATCATTTCATACTTATATCGTCTTGATGATATAATGTGGAAGAGACGGGAATCAACTCTTATGGGCTATGCGCTGATCGCCTCTACTTCAAGATAACATCATTGCCATATATTCAAAGTAAGTATTGGGCCAAAAGAGGTAAGTAATTTTTGGTTTTCTTTCTTTTAATTCTTTAGCTTAGATCACTAACACCATCAACATCCAAATCTTTTCACTCTTTTTCAATTTCTTTGTACATATCCACTTCTATTTTCTCCAGCTTCTATATCTACCACTTTCTTCCTCACTTAACTATAACTTATTTTTCTCTTTCTTTTTAAGAACAAAAGAAGAAATTTAACCATTGTTTGTAACTAAAAGAGAACTTCCTAAAAAGCTTCCATCGCTAGTCCCTCCTTGTGGATCACGACACGCATAGCCACTTGCTATAGCGATAGCATTGAGAACTTGCACATTCTATTCTTAAAGTTCTAAAATTCTATATTATTATATGCAAGTAAAAGTCTCAATCACCCGTAAAGCATAACTGGAATACTAAACGTCAACAAAGGCGCTGCGCACGTCGACAGCAGATGGAAGAAGCTGAAAAAATCATCTGTTCAAAGATACAGGACGCGAAGCTTTGGCTAAAGTCCCTTCTAAACCGCATCAGACGCGTGAAGTCTGCGTCTGGATACCAAAACACAGAGCTCAAGAGGCTCGCATTTTTGAGGCTTCATCTCGCAGACGTGAGGTCTGCATCTCTTCTCATAAACACGAGACCCGCGTCTTTATGACAAAACGCATGGCTTATAAAGTCCGTGGTTCTCAAGTGTCGCTAGACAAATGCGACAATCAGCAACGCGAGGTCCGCGTCTGTGCTCAGCAGAGGTACAAGAACTGCATCTCAAAGCCAAAACCAGCGAGAGCCGCGTCTGTTGTATAGAACGTGAACTTCGCATTTCTGACCCTTGCATCTCCGAGTTGCAATGCAATGTTAACATTTGCTCTCCAATAGCTAGGGTCAAAAGGGAGATGAAAAGTTCTCATCCTCAGAGAGTCGAAGCTAATCTCTTCGGTCCCCCTCCGACGGATCTAAGGGATTATTTAATAAAGAAGAGGAGTGTTCATCAAATCACTCCACTATGCTGCTATGAATGACTCATAATAGCGGTGCTCTCTGAATACCACTGCAGCTCGCATAGAAGCAAACAATTGGTGTTCAACCGGTTATCGTCTACGTCAATCTCCCGCTCGGCCAAAAGGCGTTGCTCCCGCATAAGGAGAACCTTCTCTGATACAGAGTACCCTAAAGTTACTGTGAATATGGTAGGTCCAAGCACTACGCCAAGCAAAACTAAGGGGAAGCAGCCAATAGTTAGCTCTGACGAGTCTGACACCGAGCCGGAAGGAGTGTACCGGCATACCTACACTCGGACTGGCGTAATAGCCCTGGTGGACTACAGTGCCCGAACTCGGAGCATCATTGTAAGCAAGTCACACTCTGCCATCGCGGAATCACAGGCCTTGAACTCTTAGATAGAGAAAGAAGCCTTTGTATATATGGCAAGAACTCCTAAAGAAATGGCTAGGCTCTTTGAGCAGCAAGCCCAGGCCCAGAGGGAGCAACTCGATATGATTCATACTCAACAAGAATCTATCGACAGTCTCAAGTAGATGCTTTCGCAATTGCTTGAGGATAAAAGAAGAAGCCTAAGGCCAAGACTCCTTCCAAGAAGTCCAAAGGCAACGAAAGGAAGGGGAAAGCTCGTCTTCTACACAAATTGAGGAGGAGGAGCATTTCAACTCTGAGTCGTCCAAACCTCCATCCGAAGAGGGAGGCCATTCAGAGAATGGGAGCACTCATTCTAAAAGGATGAGTAAACTGGAATATCATCTTGAAGCTCTCGCCAGTCAGAAAGGCCTACATGAATCAGGAGTGGTCCGGCCGTACCCGGCTAAGTGGGATCTTATCCCGTACTCTCCAAAGTTTAAAGCTTCGACCCTACAGGCTTTCGACGGCAAGGGATCACTAAATCAGCACATATGCTACTTCAAGTCTCAGATAGGGAATGTAGTATCAAATGATGCCATCTTGGCATGCTTGTTCATCGGCACCCTCAAGGAGATTACTTTTGAATGGTTCATGAAGCTTCCAGAAGGCTCAATCAAGAACTAGGGTGATCTGGAGAAGCTTTTTCATACACGCTTCTTTGAAAATGACTTAGAGATTACAATGCCAACTCTCCTGGCAATGAGACAATGGAAAGGAGAGTCACTTAAAGCATTTGTGGAGAGATTTTAGAATATGGTACTCTGATATCCTAGCAATATGACCCAAGCCACCATGGTAGAAACATGCTGTCACAATTTGCAAACCTCACTCCTAACTTAGATAGGAGTAGCTGAAAGCCGTAAAGCAGTTGGTTCAGTAAGGCAAATAGCAGATGAGATTGTCGCCGGGGTTGATGAAGAAGAAAATAAGCCCAGACCTGAAAAGTTGACAAGGCGCGCGCCAGAAACATTCTTTCAAGCTAAAAGAAAGGACACACTGGCGACAGAGACGAAGTCTCCCTCTAAGCCCCAACCAGCTAGAGGGGTTGGCTCTTCAAGTCAGCCGCGCGTTACTCCTTCAAAGATAAGCATGTTGATTAATTGTTCAAGTTACTCAACAAGAGTAACAAACTGAAGCTTCCTAAAGCTAGGCGTCCTGAGGAAGTGGGCAAGACCGACAATCCCAATTACTGCTTGTACCACAGGATGCTGGGCACTCTACTAAGAGCTGTTACGTCTTCAAAGACATTCTCCAAGTTTTGATTGACGCAGATGTGCTCAAGCTCCGCCTGAAGTAGAAGAAAGTGACAGCTAACATGACGCCATTCTTTCAGTTTGGGATACAGCCTCCAACACCGGTCGGAGTAGTTCCCATCCCGAAAGGAAAATCAGGGTGTTCTACACCACTAGCGGAAGAAAGGTCTCGTACCTATTTTGACTCCTCAAGGAGCGATCATGTGGGTTCATCCGACCTTATGGAAGGCCAGCAGTGGATTACTGTTACCAACAGGAAGTCCAGAGGCAAAGCAAAAGTTTCGCCATGCAATGTGGTTGGTTCTTCCTCCTAGAAAGTGAAAACCGATATCGCCTCGGTGACTGATTCTGAGGAGGAGACAATCATCCTTGCTGCAGAGTTGAATGCATCGCTCGTGATTGGGACTCGTTCGGGTCAGTCATACTTGAAGAAATACGATGAAATGGTGGCAAATCCGCTTAAACTCACCCCAAAGCCAACCAAGCAATCTACGAAGCAACCCGTAGAGAAGCAAAGAAGCTTCGGTATGCGAAGGCTTTCTCAAAGGACAAAGTGGAAGGATCTTCAAGACTTTACCACTTTGATGTCTTGACTCAATTGGCCAATATCCCAGCTAGGAACACTCTTTATGAGCTCCTGAGACTATCTAAGTCAACAAGGAAAGCTCTGAGAGAAGTTTTAGCCGATGCTGAGGTTTTCATGGCTCGGATTCTGGCTGAACCAGAGGAGAACGAAGAAAACTATCTCCACGCCTCTCAACATATCCCTGTATAACCTTCACTCCAGACGACATGCAGGTTAGGGAAAAACATGATAGGCCCCTATACTTCACAGGGTATATTGGATCATCTGAAGTGAGCCGCATTCTGGTGGATTCAGGATCCGCGTTGAGTATCATGCCCCACCGGTCATTCAGCACTTAAGAATCCTCACTTACTGATTAAGTACCACTCAAACTATCATTTACGGCTTCAACGCCAATAGGACGCGCCCAATGGAAAAGATTAAACTCAAATGTTAGATCGGGGACCTAAGATCTGAGGTGACATGCTATGTTATTGACGCCGACACTTCATATAATTTGTTGGTGGGACGATCATGGATTCATCGCAACTCCATCGTCCCCTCTAATCTCCATCAAGTCATGAAGTACATTGACGGAGATGAAAAAGTCCGAACGTTGATCGCCGAAAGGCATCTGTTCAAGGGGTAGAGAACTACTTCACAGCCTCCCTCCTGTACCAGGATTTTCTAGAGACAGATGAGAGTCCCCAGCCAGAGGAACTAAACTATGGTAATGAAGCTGATGTTGAGCCAGAGGCAGAAGAAGAATGTCTTTGAGAGCTGAATCCCCTTGTAACGAGCGTTAATAAGCTCGATGTCAATAACACCGCCAATGATGTAGGCGAGTGGTATATTAATGAAGAGTTAGATTTGGTTTACTTTTCTGTATTTGCTTCTGATTCCGTGCCATAAGATACTAATACTAATGTAGGTGATGATCCCTGGTCGGCAATAGATGCCCTGACATCATTGCATGTACCGGTGAGATCATTGTATGTACTGGCAATAGATTAATCTGGGAGATGAGGCTAATCCTAAGCCCATCTTTATAAGCGAAAGTTTATCACCTCCCAAGAAGGAAGATCTAATATCTCTTGTGCGAGAGTATATAGATGTTTTCACTTGGAACTACGAGGATATGCCTGGGCTCAACCCTCAAGTGACTATGCATCGCCTCAACATTAATCCGGACGCGAAGCCCGTCAAGCAACAACAATAACGGTTCTGCTCAGAGATAATGAAAACGATCCGGTCAGAAGTCAAGAAGCTTGTAGACTCTGGTTTCATCAAGGAAGAACAATACCCTGATTGGGTGGCTAATATTGTCTTCGTTACTAAGAAGTATGGGAAGATCCGAGTTTGCATCAATTTTCGTGATCTAAATGAGGCGTGTCCTAAAGATGAGTTCCCACTTCCAATCACGGATGTCGTGATCAATAATATGTGTGGGTTTGAATGGATGTCCTTCATGGACGGATTCTCTGGATTCAATCAAATTAAGATGTACCCTGACGATGAGAAACATACATCTTTTAGGATATCACTAGGGGTGTATTGCTATATTGTGATGCCCTTCGGATTTAAGAATGCTAGGGCAATATACCAGAAAGGTATGAATGCAAGATTCCTCGAGCATATACACAAAATAGTAGAATGTTACGTAGACGAATTGTAGTGAAAAGCCGTGCAAAGGCGATCACATAGCAGATCTGAAGACATTATTAATATCATGCGGGCGTATCAATTGAAGATGATTCCCACCAAATTCTTCCTGGGAGTAGTCAGAGAAAAATTCCTTGGGTTTGTCGTAACATCCAAAGGTATCCACTTCGATCCAGAGAAAATCCGCGACATCCAGGAGATGCAACCTCCAAGGAATCTTAGAGAGCTTAGAGGATTGCAAGGGTGACTGGCCTATATCTGGAGGTTTATCCCAAATCTCTTAGGACGATGCCAACCCTTCACTAAGTTGATGAAGAAAGGTATTTCATTCACCTGAGATGATACTTGCCAACAAGCGTTCGAAGTAATTAAGCGGTACCTCACGCATCCACATGTCTTTACAGCTCCGGTGTCGGGAAAACCTTTTGATATACGTTCGAGCTATGGATCATTTTCTAGAAGCTTTGCTAGCCCAGAATAATAATTAGGGATATGAGCAGGCAATTCATTACCTGAGTAGAACAATGATCGGAGCTGAACATCAATACAACTTGATTAGTCACATATATTGCATTTACATTGTCACCTTACCATACTTGTTAGCTAATAAATCCTATTAATAAGTCTTCTTTTTTCTTTGTTAAATGTAGGCCCAAGTGCTAAAAGAAAGAAAAGAGAAACAAGCCCAAAAGCCCACCAAATTCTGATTTAATTCAGAATAAATTCGAAATCAAGAAATCAGGGCAAAAATCTTGACATATTAAGAGGTTGAGAAGAATCCTCCCTGAATCAAGCGGTTGAAGCCACACAATCAAAGGCTATTTCGTCAACTTTTGGAGCAGAAACAAGAAAACCAGCAGAAGATACGGGCAAATCATCAAACCACAGATCTCCACCAGTTGGGGTGGCCACCTGGCCACACCAAGGCCGCGGAAACGCGGCCCTAGCTGCGTTTTCGTGGCTTGTTGAACTCTGTTGGGGGAGCGTTTGCTCCCCCAATCTTTCCGGGATCTCCCCCTCTGGTTTTTCCCTATAAATGCCAGTTTCAACAGAGGAAAAAGGAGCGAAGACTAGGATTAGAATTTGTATTTATTTTCTAAGGATTTAGGTTCTTTGTTAGCTAGCACAAAAGTTGTATTCTTGTTTTTTAATTTGTAGTCCAGTATCAATACTTGTGAGAGAGAGGAATTGAGTACTTGTACTTGAAGATTGAAGTGACATCAATACAAGAATCGAGCTGCTTTTTCTTCCACTCGATTACGGTATGGCTTGCATTATTTATTTGCTTTCCCTTTTGTTTTTCATGAGCAACTAAAATGATTTTCTGGGCTCACTATTGTAACTCTCTCTAGTTCTTCTTCTCTTCTGGTTTTAAAGAAAAAGGCCCAATGAATCATTTGCATGCCTTACTTAAAGCCTTTCTTCTTGAAAGTGTTCTTGAAGGCACACGAGGATGGGTTTGGATTGTTGAACTCTCACTTCTTTCATGAACGTTTCTTGAACTGTTTTTACTTCATTCTTGCTTCTTCGCGCTTGATGATTTAATATTCAATTCTAAACGATTTTTCAAAGAAAAGAGTGAACTCTTCCAACCATCTTATGTGCTTTACTTCAAACTTTCTAAAAATCAACTTTAAGTTTTACCTATGATCAATTTGAGGCACTTAGGATTTCAATAGAAGAATGAACAATTGAGTAGTGAGATAGTGAACCCAGATTTTCTTCCTTATTATAATCAACAAAACAATCCTCGAGCTTTTTAAATCACCTTCTCCAAAGCCTTCTCTAAAGTTGCAATTTCTCTTTTAATCATCTCTTTCTTTCCATTCTCTTTTTTCATTAAAAAATGAACACAATTCTTTATTTTTTTTAACGAATCACCGAAAAGCTTCCATCGCATTCCTTCTCGTGGACACGACCCGTTAGCCACAAGCTACACGATAAATTCTTAAACTCTTTGATTGTTCTTTCATTTAAGAAATTAATTTTTGACGCCGTTGCCGGGGAGGGAACGGTGTATTTGTTTTTTAACAAGTTTTGTGTGTTGTTTCAGGGACTTGAAGATTCAGATGTAGCATTCAAGTTTTGTAAGAGAAGACTTGCAAATTCTGTGCCCCTACTCTCGAAAGTAGGAAACAAAATTTCAAGAAATTGCGTTGCAAAAATTGAAAAAATTCATTGGACTACTAAAAACTCTTTTTTGCAGGACATATTGCTCGCAAAAATTTAAGTTTTTGTATGTTATATTTGTGCTATTTCTGCTTTCCACCATCCCTGTTTTAATCTAACAGTAATTTGAGCGATTGTTAATTGCTTAACAAACGTTTAGATTTGCATTCTAGGCATTTGTCTAATTACGTTTACTTTACAATTACTGTTGAAGAGAGCTGGAGACAAGGTACGTATGCATAGCATATAGTTTAGGAAGCATTCTTGGGTGATATTTGCTTTTGAATGTTACTTTTCTATATCTTGCACACTTTTCACAATTAACTCTAAGGGAAAAACCCAATTCAAGATAAGGTGGGAAAGTCATTACCTTTCCTTAGCCCACAAACCATCTCCAAGCACGCACAACCTAAGCCTAAGTAAAATCTAATAGACGTTGGCCTTAGGGACATCTCGAACTCACTAGGAGATTATCCTAAAGAGGGAAGGTGTTGGAAATTGACTCCTGCCAAATCAGTGTCTAGGAAGGGGATTGAGGGCCGAAAGCCCGAAGATTGGTGGTTACTTAATTAAGGAACGTCTTTGACGGATAACCTCCTACCAATCGTGCCCTGACCTGGCTGATTAGCTTGTGGTCAAAGTCTACATTATACCTCCTGTGGACAATCAACCAGTTAGGAGTTGTCTAGGTCGAGGTTACCTTAGACTAGGCTTGGTTGATTACTCTTGTTGACTGTTGGTAAACTTGTTTGTGATTGTGATTGTGTTTGTGTATGCAAGTGTGGTCAAGAGACCCAAATTCATCTAGGTTGACTAGAAACACATCACCACCCATGTTTGAACCAAGACCAGATCCAGTTAATGGCTCAATCAACATCATTGCAGGATAGGTTCTATCCCATTAGAACCTCACTTCCATCTTGCATTCTACTTCCATCGGTTGGTGAATACAATTTTAAGCTCAAGCTTCAATTCATTAAAACACTCCCCAAGTTTCATGGCTTAGTGTCCGAAGATGCCTACTTCTTCATAAGAGAATTTGAGGAAGTATGTCTAATGATGAAAATCTCACACCTTGTAGACGATGATATTAGGTTGAGATTTGTCCCTTTTGCACTTAAGGACCTAGCAAAGAAGTGGCTCTACAGCTTAGCGGCCGGTTCTATCACATCTTGGGATGGTTTCATCAAGGTCTTCTTAAAGAAATTCTATCCAATTCATAAAACCGCTCTCATTAGGAAGACGATCATGCAATTCAAGCAAGAACCTAGTGAACCGTTCTGGAGGTACTTTGAACGCTTTAAAGACCTCCTTGTCCAATGTCTACATCATGGAATAGAGAAATGGCGACAATGCTAAATTCTTTATGACGGTTTAGACTATTCCACCAAAACCTTCTTAGAAAGTATGTGCCAAGGGGGTTTCTTGCAGATGGATGAAAATGAAGGATGGGATTTGTATGAAAATCTAGCTGAGAAGACCATCCAATGGGAACCCACTAGTGAGACCTCTAGGAATCCTAACTCCATCTCTTCAAAAGGAGGTCTCCATTCTATCGAATCATCCATCGCTAATGAGGCTAAGTTAGCTAACCTGGCTAGAAGACTAGAAGCTCTAGAAACGAAAGAACCAAGTCCAGTCAATCAAGTCAGCCCAAACCAATTTCTAACCCCGGGCTGCACTTACTGTCAAGCCATGAATCATGTGTTCGAGGAATGCCCTATGTTTCAGGCTCAGTAACCGTACCATGAACCGATGAATGCGGCCTTTTTAAGGCTGAACAATAATCCTTACGCACCAACGTATAATCCTGGCTAGAGAAATCACCTTAATTTCTCATGGAGCCAAAATAATAATGACCATTCACGATCAAATCATGCTAGCCACTTCCATCATGCCAATAATTCTTTCAATCATCAACCTAACTTTCCAAACTATCAACAGAACTTTCCCAACCAAGCTCCACAATCCTCCTTCCAGAATCCTCAACTAGAAAGGAGAATGACTGACTTTGAAAGAAACATGGAAAGATATATGAAAAATCAAGATTCTCTCATGCAAACTATCCAGAGGTTAGAGGTTCAAATGAGTCAACTAGCCACTCCACAGAATGAGAGATAGAAGGGTACCCTGCCTAGTCAACCAATAATCAATCTGAGGAATTCTCAACAAGCTCATTTGGCTGAGGATCATTCATTAAATCAATGTAATGCTGTTCATACATTGAGGTCAGGAAAGAGAGTTGATAAACAAGTGTCAACGCCAACCAATCCCATTCAGCACAACCACAATCAAGCGTCCACCTCATCTAATTCGAATCCTTCCAATTCCAATTCTGACGAATCTGAAAAAGATAAGTCAACCAGTCGGTGCACCAGCCTATAGTACCATTCGCTAATAGGCTGAAAAGCAACAAGCAAAATCCACACATGGACAAGATAATTGAGATATTTAATCAAGTGAAGATAAATGTGCCACTTCTTGATGCCATCCAACAAGTCCCTTCCTATGCTAAGTTTCTTAAGGACATGTACACCAAGAAGAGAAAGACTAATGCACCAAAAAAGTGTTGGCCCAAGAGGTTACACTCTCTTGTTTTGTGTTTTGATGATGACAAACCAAATAAGAGCTATTTGGTACTAATGAATTTGTTCAAGATAAGTTTCAGGTTTTGTACCATGTTTGGAGACCATTGGCTTTGCTTTTGCAAGAACTTCTAAGTTTCACATAGCAAGGAAGGCAAATTGCACAATCAAGGAAGGATCATAGAAGAGAAGGCACAAGCAAAGCATTGGATGGCTCAAAGACTTGAAGATTGCTCAAAGAGTATTTAATCATTGTATTTTTAGTTTTATAGTTTGTTAAAGAATAGTGGATAGGTTTGAAGCTCTATCACACACGTTTTTGCGCACATGTTTATTCCAAAATGTTTTCTTATAATTTATACAAAAACATTTTGTTTACAAGATTTGGCCTACAGATATATATTTGTGTTTTATACAAATCTATGTTCAAAACTATTTTTGTCAAAATCAAAATCCCCTTTTATTTTCTTCAAAATCCTGATTTTTAACCTGAGCCAGTCGACCGGCCGGTCGACCGGACCTATGACAGGTTTGGCCGGTCGACCGTCCCAGTCGACCGTGGCTCTGGCTGTGCACGTATCTGTGTGCACGTTGTATCGGTCGACCGACCGGTCGACCGACTGTAAGCAACTTTGCTCTCTGTTAAAATGGGTCGACCGGGCGGTCGACCGCTGACCTGCAACGGTCATGATTTTGAACGTGCGGTCGACCGGCCGGTCGACCGATCTGACCGTTTGAACAGTAACGGGCAGATTTTTAAGAGCTGTTTTATTTTGTCTTTTGTGTTTAAAATTTGAATTAAGGATTTATTTCAAATCTAATATTACTTAATTAGCCTTAAGTTTGTTTTTATCTCTTAACCTAGCCCTCTCCTATAAATAGGGGTGTTTGGGGAGAGATTCATTACAATAATTATTGCTACAAAATTCAAAAGTTTAAGGCATTCAAAAGAGCTTTGTTTCTTGGTTTTTGTGCTGAAATTCTCTCTTGATTTCTGAAGTGTTTTCAAAAGAACTCTCTGATTTCATTTTCTTTTCTCCTTGCACACAAGAGCTTCATTCCTACTCATTGTTCTCTAAGGACCTTTGTAAGGGAAGAGACAATTGAAAGAGAGAGTTTGTGGTCTTTTGACTACTCAGAAATTCCTTGTACTTGAGATTGTAGGAGTTGGGTACTCCATTGTATTTGTGATCTTTGTGATAGTGGAAGTAGCTAGAATCCTTCTGGGAAGGCGGGGAGTAGAGCTGGGTGCTCGAACCTCGATAACATATCTTTGTGTTTGCGATTGGTTTACATTCTTGCACTTATTACTTACTTTCTTTCATCTTGTGAATCTTGTTGGTTGATTGTTGCATCATAATTTCTTAAATTGTCCTTTGATTAGCATCATCACCTATTCACCCCCCCTCTAGGTGATTTTCAATTGGTATCAGAGCTTGGACTCTAGGTTTTGGCTTAACATCCATAGAGAGATCCTTAAAATTTGCTAATCAACATTTCTCATTTCATTCATTCTTCACTAGTAAACATGACCGATAACATTAAATCCCCACCTAAATTTGATGGACTCAATTTCCCTATTTGGAAGGTTAGGATGACTATCTTTTTGCAATCATTAGGTAGTTTAGTGGCTAAGTCTTTGACCAAACCCTATGTAGCACCCGATAGTGATGAGAGCACTTGGACCGACTTCAACTTTAGAGAATATGAGGCTAACTCCAAGGCCCAAAACTCCCTTTTAACCGCCTTGAATGAGGATGACCTTACACGGGTAATTCATTGCCAATCCGCCTATGAGATTTGGCAACACTTATTGGTCACACATGAAGGGACTTCACAAGTCAAGAGAGCTAAAATAGATCTCTTGAGGTCTCAATATGAGTCATTTAAAATGCTCGATGAAGAATCTATTGATAGTATGATTACTCGTTTCACTAAAATCACTAATGGTCTTTCTTCATTAGGTGATGACATCTCCAACGATCAAAAGGTGCGGAAAGTGATTCGGGCGCTTCCTTCTTCATGGGAGATCAAGGCCACCACTTTAAAGGAGTTGAACGACAAGGACAAGATGGACATCATTAGTCTCATTGGGAACCTAAAGACCCATGAGATGGAGAAGAAGGCAAGAGAAGAAGCCACTACTTCAAAGAAGAAATCCATAGCCTTCAAGACTTCATCCACCAATGATGACGATGAAGAAGATGATGAAGAAGATGAGGAGCTAACTCTACTTGTGCGGAATGTCAAGAGGTTGTACCGAAAGAACAAGTTTAACTTCCGGAGAAAATTCGAAGGCAAAGAGGAACGGAGGATCATTTGCTATAATTGCCGCAAACCCGGACATATCATGGCGGATTGTCCGGAGTTCAAGAAGAAGATGACATCCTCCTTCAAGCCAAAGAAGCCGGAGGAAAAGAAAGCATACAAAGCAACATGGGATTCGGAAAGCGGGTCCGAAGAGGAGGTGGATCAAGCTAATATGTGTTTCATGGCAAACACACGTAAGGTAACCCCTCAATCCCTTGATGATGAAGATGATGAACTAAGTAAGAAAGTTCTAGTACATGCCTTTGTAGAACTTTCTGAAACTTATGATAATAAGAAACTTGAATGCTTAAAATTACAAAAAGAAGTTGCTTTTCTTAAGAATCAACTTGCCATTGTTTCTAAAGAAAAAGATGATATTTCTTCTAATTTCATTTCCATGCAAAAAGAATTTTGTGCCTACAAAAGTTCTTGTAAGGCAAAATCTCCTATTATTGATGAAAAAGAAATTTCTTCTTTTAATCCAAAATGAATGATTTTGAAAAAGTTTTAAATGATTGTGCTTTCAATACTAAGAAACTTGAGGAAATGTTTTCTAAAAAGCACACTACTCATGCTAAAATTTCACATGATAAAAATTCTCATGCTCACACCTCTCATGCTAAAGTAGCTCATGCTCACAAATCACACACCCATTATGCTTTTAAGTATGGTAGAGTATATAGATGCACATATTGTGATAAAAATGGACATTTAGCTAAGTTTTGTTATGATCAATTAAATAGATCCAATAATCTAGTTTGGGTTCATGACACTAACCCTAGAGGACCCAAGAAAATGTGGGTACCAAAATCAACTCTTAAATTATTTGATGTAGGTACACACCAAAGCTCCAAGACGTAGGGAGCGGTGGTACCTTGATAGTGGTTGTTTAAGACACATGACGTGGGACATCAACAACTTCACAACCCTATCAAGGTACATGGAAGGTGGCACCGTCACCTTCGGGGATGACTCCAAAGGGACTATCATCGGTATAGGTAACATTCAAATTGGTGCATCTCCTATTATTGAAAATGTTGTTTTAGTAGATGGTTTAAAGCATAATTTGCTTAGCATTAGTCAACTTTGTGACCGTGGACTTAAAGTTGTTTTTGATAATTCTTCTTGCAAGATTTTTGATGTTAAATCCGATGTTTGTATTCTCACCGGTTTTCGTGATGATAATGTTTATATCATTGACATGCTTAATATTGAGTGTTCTACTAAATGCTTGAATGCTTTTGATGAAAATTCTTGGCTTTGGCATAGAAGATTAGGACATGCTTCTTTTGAACATCTTTCTAGGATTAATTCAAAGGAATTGGTGAAGGGTATTCCTTACTTGAAGTTTGAGAAAGACCGCATTTGTGGTGCGTGCCAACTTGGGAAACAAACCAAGTCTTCCTTCAAACCAATCAAGGATATCATGTCAACTAGGCCTTTAGAATTAATTCATATGGATCTTTTTGGACCAACTAAAACTAAAAGTTTAAATGGAAGTAGATTTGCATTTGTTTTAGTTGATGATTTTTCCCGTTTTACTTGGGTTTCTTTTTGCAAAATAAAGATCAAACTTTTTCTCATTTTAAGATTTTTCGAAAAAGAGTTGAAAAAGAAAAAGGTTTTTTGATTTTGAGGATAAGGAGTGATAGAGGTGGTGAATTTGTGAACCAACTCTTCATGACTTATTGTGATGAAAAGGGAATTAAGCATGAAATGTCTTGTCCTAGGACTCCACAACAAAATAGAGTTGTAGAGAGGAAAAATAGAACACTTCAAGAGATGGCTAGGACAATGATAAGTGAATATGACCTCCCTCAATATTTATGGGCCGAGGCCGTAAACACCGCATGCTATATAACGAATCGCATTTATTTATGCAAAAATTCTTCAAAAACTTCCTTTGAAATGTATCATTCTAGAAAACCTAATGTTGCATATTTCAAAGTTTTTGGATGCAAGTGTTTTGTTTTAAATACTAAGGATAATTTGGGTAAGTTTGATGCTAAGGCTTATGAATCTATCTTTGTTGGATATTCTTCTACTAGCAAAGTATATAGAGTTTTCAATAGATCTACACTTACCATAGAAGAATCCATGCATGTTAAATTTGAAGAATCTAATGTGGTTGTTGAGAATGTTGTAGAGATTGAACCATTAGGTGAAGACATGGAGAGACTATCCTTGAAGGACTCACCCGCTCAAGAAGACAAACAAGAACCTATTGGTGATGTTCAAGAGGATAAAGAGGAAAGCTCTCAACCGCTTCCCAAAGCTTGGAGATACGCTACAAATCATCCTAAGGAGCTCATCTTGGGTGACGCTTCAAAAGGAGTCACAACGCGCTCCAAACTCCATGACATATGTGGTAACTTTGCTTTCATTTCTCATTTTGAACCCAAAGGCATTCTCGAAGCCGAGACGGACCCATATTGGTTGCTTGCCATGCAAGAGGAACTCAATCAATTTGAGCGCAACCAAGTTTAGCACCTTGTTCCTAAACCCCACGATAGACCAATAATTGGTACTAAGTGGATTTTTAGAAACAAGATGGATGAGTCCGGAAATGTCATTAGGAATAAAGCTAGGTTAGTGGCCCAAGGTTACACTCAAGTTGAAGGAATTGACTTTGAGGAGACCTTTGCACCCGTAGCACGGCTTGAAGCCATACGGATGACACTAGCTTTTGCATCTTTCAAAAATTTTAAACTTTTTCAAATGTATGTGAAAAGTGCATTTTTGAATGGTTTTATTAATGAAGAAGTTTATGTTTCTCAACCTCCCGGTTTTGTTGATCATGTTCATCCCGACTTTGTTTTTAAACTTGATAAAGCTTTGTATGGATTGAAACAAGCTCCAAGAGCTTGGTATGAAAGGCTTTCTAGTTTTCTCATTTCAAATGATTTTATTAAAGGCAAAGTAGACACCACTCTATTCACTAAGTATGTTGATAATGATATATTGATTGTGCAAATTTATGTTGATGATATAATTTTTGGTTCTACTAATGAGCTTTTGTGCAAGGATTTTGAAAAGGTAATGCAACTTGAGTTTGAAATGTCTTCAATGGGTGAGCTCAATTTCTTCTTTGGACTCCAAATCAAGCAATTGCAAAACGGGACGTTCATAAGTCAAGCCAAGTACGCAAAGGAACTTGTAAAGAAGTTTGGACTTGAAGGCTCAAAGACTTGCAACACTCCCATGACAACTACAACCAAGCTTGATAAAGATGACCAAGGTAAAAATGTTGATATTAAATTATATAGAAGCATGATAGGAAGTCTTTTATATTTAACGGCAAGTAGGCCGGATATCATGTTTAGTGTGTGTCTTTGTGCTAGATTTCAATCGTGTCCTAAAGAGTCCCATCTTATTGCGGTAAAACGCATTATTCGTTATATTAAGGGCACTATTGGGATGGGTCTATGGTATCCGAAAATCGGAGATTTCTCAATGACGAGTTATTCGGATGCCGACTTTGCGGGTTGTAGAGTAGATAGAAAGAGTACTAGTGGGACATGTCAATTTCTTGGTAATTGTCTTGTTTCATGGTCCTCTAGGAAACAAAATTCCGTAGCACTCTCAACCGCCGAGGCGGAGTATGTTGCCGCAGGGGCTTGTTGTGCACAAGTCCTTTGGATGAAACATACTCTCCTTGATTTTGATTTACATTTTGATCATATAAAAATATTTTGTGATAATACTAGTACTATACACATGACTAAGAATGCAAATCAACATAGTAAGACCAAGCACATTGAGATTAGATATCACTTTCTTAGAGATCATTTTGAGAAAGGAGATATAGATATTGATTATGTTTCCACGGATTTACAACTTGCCGATATTTTCACTAAACCACTTGATTTTGCTAGATTTTCGTTCATTTGTGGAGAACTTAATGTTTGTGTTATTGATTAAACATGTTTTTCATAACCCTTTTTGATGTATGATAAAAAGGGGGAGAATAAGTTTACATGGGACAAAAATAAGTTCATTTGGTCTTGGTTCCATATGAATTTATATGTTTTGGTTTTATGAGTTTTGTTATGAGTCTTGTGTTTTATGAATTTGAGAACTCTTGTATTTTGTGTTTTATTAGTATTGTTTCAATTTGGTTTCAATTGGCATCAAAAGTATGTTTTTGTGTTTTTAATAAATTCTTGTTTTTTTTTTCATATAGCATAATTTGAGGGGGAGTCTTCTCCTCCCCCATATTTTTGTCTATAGCCTATTTGTTTTGTCATCATCAAAAAGGGGGAGATTGTTGGCCCAAGAGGTTACACTCTCTTGTTTTGTGTTTTGATGATGACAAACCAAATAAAAGCTATTTGGTACTAATGAATTTGTTCAAGATAAGTTTCAGGTTTTGTACCATGTTTGGAGACCATTGGCTTTGCTTTTGCAAGAACTTCTAAGTTTCACATAGTAAGGAAGGCAAATTGCACAATCAAGGAAGGATCATAGAAGAGAAGGCACAAGCAAAGCATTGGATGGCTCAAAGAGTATTTAATCATTGTATTTTTAGTTTTATAGTTTGTTAAAGAATAGTGGATAGTTTGAAGCTCTATCACACACGTTTTTGCGCACATGTTTATTCCAAAATGTTTTCTTATAATTTATACAAAAACATTTTGTTTACAAGATTTGGCCTACAGATATATATTTGTGTTTTATACAAATCTATGTTCAAAACTATTTTTGTCAAAATCAAAATCCCCTTTTATTTTCTTCAAAATCCTGATTTTTGACCTGAGCCAGTCGACCGGCCGGTCGACCGGACCTATGACAGGTTTGGCCGGTCGACCGTCCCAGTCGACCGTGGCTCTGGCTGTGCACGTATCTGTGTGCACGTTGTATCGGTCGACCGACCGGTCGACCGACTGTAAGCAACTTTGCTCTCTGTTAAAATGGGTCGACCGGGCGGTCGACCGCTGACCTGCAACGGTCATGATTTTGAACGTGCGGTCGACCGGCCGGTCGACCGATCTGACCGTTTGAACAGTAACGGGCAGATTTTTAAGAGCTGTTTTATTTTGTCTTTTGTGTTTAAAATTTGAATTAAGGATTTATTTCAAATCTAATATTACTTAATTAGCCTTAAGTTTGTTTTTATCTCTTAACCTAGCCCTCTCCTATAAATAGGGGTGTTTGGGGAGAGATTCATTACAACAATTATTGCTACAAAATTCAAAAGTTTAAGGCATTCAAAAGAGCTTTGTTTCTTGGTTTTTGTGCTGAAATTCTCTCTTGATTTCTGAAGTGTTTTCAAAAGAATTCTCTGATTTCATTTTCTTTTCTCCTTGCACACAAGAGCTTCATTCCTACTCATTGTTCTCTAAGGACCTTTGTAAGGGAAGAGACAATTGAAAGAGAGAGTTTGTGGTCTTTTGACTACTCAGAAATTCCTTGTACTTGAGATTGTAGGAGTTGGGTACTCCATTGTATTTGTGATCTTTGTGATAGTGGAAGTAGCTAGAATCCTTCTGGGGAAGGCGGGGAGTAGAGCTGGGTGCTCGAACCTCGATAACATATCTTTGTGTTTGCGATTGGTTTACATTCTTGCACTTATTACTTACTTTCTTTCATCTTGTGAATCTTGTTGGTTGATTGTTGCATCATAATTTCTTAAATTGTCCTTTGATTAGCATCATCACCTATTCACCCCCCCTCTAGGTGATTTTCAAAAAGGTCTTCTTAGCTACTAATATTAGTGAGCTACTATCGGGTCCGATCCCTGTCAAGTACAATGATCCAGGTAGTCCCACCATTGCCTGCATAATAGGACAAGCTGAGATTAGTCGTGCACTTCTTGACTTGGGGGCTAGTATCAACTTGCTTCCATTCTCAGTTTATCAACAGCTCGGATTGGGCGATCTTAGTCCAACTCGAGTCACCATCCAACTGGCTGACCGTTCTGTAAAAGTTCTAAAAGGGGAGATTAATGATGTCCTGATCCGGGTAGGAGAGTTCATTTACCCTGTCGATTTCATAGTTCTGGAGACACAACCTTTGTCCAACTCCAATCATAGGGCTCAAACTCCTGTTATCCTAGGGCGACCATTCCTTGCTATTGCTAATGCCATCATCAATTATAGGAATGGGTCTATGAGGTTAACCTTTGGGGACATGACTAGAGAAGTCAATGTCTTCAATTTAGGAAAACAACCCCGCGATGTCGAGGACCAAACATTTGAAGTCAACCTAATTGAGAACTTGACAAGTGACATGGGGAAGAATTGGAATTAGAAACAGAGTGTGACTTCGGGTTAGAGTCTGACGACTTTAATCTTGATCAGGTTGTAGATTCTACTGTGAATTGGGCCTCGAACCCTATTTCACCAATAATGGAGCCAACAAATTTGACTAGTCCTTCCAGTGAGCCTTCCTCTTCCTTAGAATTGAAAGCCTTACCTGCGCATCTCAAGTACGCCTATCTAGGCGAACAAGAGACTTTTCCTGTCATCATTACCTCCCATTTAAATGACGGGGAAGAAGAAGATCTGAAAGCTATTCTAAGAAAACATAGGGAAGCCATTGGGTGGACTATGACTGATATCAAGAGATTAAGTCCGACCATCGTTCAATATCACATTCATCTCAATGAAGACGCCACACCTAAAAGAGACCCGCGGCGTAGGTTAAACCCTATAATGCAAGAAGCTGTTCATGCTAAAATTGTCAAACTCTTAGACAATGGGATAATTTATTCCATTTCTGATAGCCAATGGGTCAGTCCTGTCCACGCGATTCCAAAGAAGTCTGGTTTCACCGTAGTGGAAAATGAAAATAAAGAGTTGGTCTAAACTAGACTTCCCACGAAGATCCGAGTTTGCATCAACTATAGGAAGCTGAATGCTGCAACTCGTAAGGACCATTTTCCACTTCCCTTCATTGATCAAATGCTTGAATGTTTTGCAGGTCACGAGTATTACTGTTTCTTGGACGGTTGCTCGGGGTATAATCTGATCCCTATTGCTCCTGAGGACCAAGAAAAGACTACATTCACATGTCCATTTGGGACATTTGCTTATCGTCGAATGCCTTTCGGCTTATACAATGCCCCAGCAACGTTTCAGCGTTGCATGTTGAGTCTTTTCTCTGATATGGTAGAGCGATTCTTAGAGATCTTCATGGATGATTTCTCCATCTATGGAGATTCATTCACTCAATGTCTCCACCATTTAGAACTTATCCTCCAACGTTGTGCTGAGAAAAATCTGACACTGAACTGGGAGAAATGCCACTTCATAGTAAAACATGAAATTGTCTTAGGACATGAAATCTCCAAGAAAGGAATTGAAATGGATAGAGACAAAATTGAGGTTATTGCTAAGCTTCCCATGCCCATATGCGTTAAGGACATTAAATCCTTCTTAGGACACGCTGGTTTCTACCGAAGATTTATCAAGAATTTTAGCAAAATTGCTAGGCCCTTGACTAATCTGTTAGCTAAGAATGTGTTCTTCACTTTCGATGCTGAGTGCATAAACTCTTGGGAGAAACTTAAGAGAGAGCTTATTTCTGCACCAATCATATATGCACCGGATTGGTCTAAACCGTTCGAAATCATGTGCGATGCTTCCGATTTTGCCATAGGCGCTGTCCTAGGACAACGCATTGATAACAAGCAGCATGTGATTTACTACTCTAGTAGGACACTCAACGATGCTCAATTGAACTACACTACGAATGAGAAGGAATTCTTGGCAGTAGTGTTTGCCTTAGAGAAGTTTCGTCCCTACCTACTAGGGTCCAAAACTACCATTTTCACCGATCATTCTACGCTTAGGTACCTTATGATGAAGAAGGATGCCAAGGCCCGACTCATTCGTTGGATCCTCCTTCTTCAAGAATTCGATCTTGAGATTCGAGATAAAAAAAAGGCGTAAAAAATGTCGTTGCTGACCATCTCTCACGGATCCTTAATTCTCCATGCAACGAATTACCCATAAATGAGGATTTTCCTGATGAAAATCTTTAGCTATCTCTAGGGAACCTTAGTTTACGGATATAGTGAATTACTTAGTCACAAACCAAACTCCGTCTCATTGGTCCAAAAATGATGTATACCGGTTCTTATCCCAAGTCCGGTATTTCTTTTTGGGAGGAACCGTTTCTTTTCAAGTACTGTTCTGACCAAATTATTAAGAGATGCATTCCCGATGAGGAGGTTAAGAGTGTTCTATCTTTTTGTCACGAACTTGCATGCGGTGGACACTTTGGTCCCCGCAAGACTGCTGAAAAAGTGCTACAATTGCAAGACATGCCCGAGATGCCAAATGGTAGGAAGGATCTCAAAACGAAATATGATGCCCCTCAACCCAATTCTATAAATAGAACTCTTTGATGTTTGGGGCATCGACTTTATGGGTCCATTTCCTAATTCATTTGGTAATCAATACATATTGGTTGCTGTAGATTATGTGTCAAAGTGGGTAGAAGCCATTCCTTGTAAAACTAATGATAACAAAGTTGTCATAAAGTTTTTGAAAGAGAACATTCTTTCACGCTTCGGAACCCTCGTGCTATCATCAGTGATAATGGCACTCACTTTTGCAATAGATCTTTTGAAGCTCTTATGCGAAAGTATGCCATAACTCACAAGTTGTCCACACCTTATCATCCTCAAACCAGTGGGCAAGTTGAGGTTTCCAATAGACAAGTCA
The DNA here is from genome assembly GCA_038442645.1 of Agave tequilana. Taxonomy (NCBI): domain Eukaryota; kingdom Viridiplantae; phylum Streptophyta; class Magnoliopsida; order Asparagales; family Asparagaceae; genus Agave; species Agave tequilana. Next base: position 47,919 of record JAVJIF010028648.1, read on the forward strand.
AGCTTATCTTGGAGAAACCTGTGAACCAAAACCGGAAAGATTGGTCCATCAAACTTGTAGATGCCCTATGGGCCTACAGGACCGCTTTCAAGACGATTCTAGGAATGTCTCCTTATAGGTTAGTCTATGGCAAACCTTGTCACTTGCCTGTTGAGTTAGAGCACCGAGCCTTATGGGCAATTAAGCAGTTGAATTTCGACTTGACTAAGACCGGTGACCTTCAAAAATTACAAATTTCCGAATTAGAGGAATTGAGAAATAAGGCCTATGAAAATGCTATGATCATGAAAGATAGAGTCAAGATTTTCCATGATAAACATATCATAAGAAAAACCTTTGTCCCTGGACAAAAAGTCTTACTCTATAATTCTAGGCTTCATCTTTTTTCAGAAAAATTGAAATCAAGATGGATTGGGCCATTTGTTGTAAAAACTGTGTTTCCATACGGTGCAGTTGAGATCAGTGACACCAAGAATGGAAATGACTTTAAGATAAATGGTCAACGCCTTAAACCTTTCATGGAATCGGTGCCGGTAAATGAAACGGCTATGGGTCTTTTTGACCCAGTGTATTGGTAACTTTCCCCTTTTCCATTTTATTTCATGCATTTATAGACTTCTTTCATACATTGGGGACAATGCATGAGATAAGTGTGGGGGAGGGTTCTAACATGACAAATATATATATATAAAAAGAAAAATATAAATATATATATATATATATATAAATTTTTTTTTTGAAAGGTTAGAACAATATTTTGATAGATTTTTTGTAAGAAATTAAGTCAATTTTAAGGAATAGAAAAATCATAATTAGGATTTCTTATACTTGGTCAAACTAAGATGACTTGTTTGATTTTTAGGGTTAGGAAGAAAATTTGTGAAAGTAATTTAGTCTTAATATTTACCTTGATGAAATATGCACATCAAATACACTTACACACTTAGGGTTTAAAACAGAGACTCTTATGCCTTATAAAAAAATATATTATGAAAAAATAATATAAACAAATCTAATTATTGATTAGCTAGGTGCCTTGGCCTAAGAAAGCCTTGGTATTTATGCAAAAGATAATTAGATAAGTTTGAAAAAAAATGTATATATATAAATCCTCTGATTAAGCTGGGTATTTATGCCTCATGAAGCATAAGTATTCACGCCTAAATGGGGTACATTTAATAAATAAAAATCTTGATTTCGTGGCCTTATCTGCTCGAGTGTTTAAGTCCTTAGGGGTGTTTTCTCACCTGGTGCCCTAAAACTGTCCGGTTTGGGTGTCATCGACTGAAGGCTCGTTACATGGGCAGATTAGAAAGCCTAATGAAATTGAGGAATAAATTCTACCAAAAATAAATAAAAGCCATAGGAGTTAATGTTAAAGAACCCTTAGTCAACTTCACAGTCACGATGGTGCATACGACTCAAGGTAAATTAATAGACTAGATGAGAAGTACAATTTGACTCCTTACTTTAATTGATGACATGTTTTTGAATAAAGACTGAGTTTCGGAATGAAAAATTTGATATTACTATAACTTATAGATTACTTAAAGCCTTACAAATATACTTCAAATATTCTCTCCTTTAAAATGCTTTTCGAAAATACTAATTTTTTTCCTCTTTCTTTATGGATTTTGTGGGTGCAATCCACTGAAAACCCTCACGAGACAAAACTCGTCCTCTAGGGGTAACCTAGAGGTTTAACGGCTTGTTACACATGCTCAGTGCAATCGAGTGACCTGCGAAAGTGGTCCAATAATTGATTAGAATTAGTCTGATGTTTTGCTCGAGGGCGAGCAAAGGATAAGTGTGGGGGTGTGATTAGTCACATATATTGCATTTACATTGTCACCTTACCATACTTGTTAGCTAATAAATCCTATTAATAATTCTTCTTTTTTCTTTGTTAAATGTAGGCCCAAGTGCTAAAAGAAAGAAAAGAGAAACAATCCCAAAAGCCCACCAAATTCTGATTTAATTCAGAATAAATTCAAAATCAAGAAATCAGGGCAAAAATCTTGGCATATCAAGAGGTTGAGAAGATCCTCCCTAAATCAATCGGTTGAAGCCACACAATCAAAGGCTGTTTCGTGAACTTTTGGAGCAGAAACAAGAAAACCAGCAGAAGATACGGGCAAATCATCAAACCACAGAACTCCACCAGTTGGGTGTGGCCACCTGGCCACACCAGGGCCGCGGAAATGCGGCCCTAGCCGTGTTTTCGTAGCTTGTTGAACTCTGTTGGGGGAGCGTTTGCTCCCCCAATCTTCCCGGGATCTCCCCCCTCTGGTTTTTCCCTATAAATGCCAGTTTCAACAGAGGAAAAAGGAGCGGAGACTAGGATTAGAATTTGTGTTTATTTTCTAAGGATTTAGGTTCTTTGTTAGCTAGCACAAAAGTTGTATTCTTGTTTTTTAATTTGTAGTCCAGTATCAATACTTGTGAGAGAGAGAGGAATTGAGTGCTTGTACTTGAAGATTGAAGTGACATCAATACAAGAATCGGGCTGCTTTTTCTTCCACTCGTATTACGGTATGACTTGCATTATTTATTTGCTTTCTTCTTTGTTTTCTATGAGTAACTAAAACGGTTTTCTGGGCTCACTATTGTAACTCTCTCTAGTTCTTCTTCTCTTTGATTAGTCTACAAATATGCATTATTATATCGCATTTCCCCACCGATTTATGAATAAATTATCGGTCTAGCAGGTAAACCCAGAGTTCAAGGCAAAGGAGTAATAAGAGCTTAATTAAACCCCTTTTAGGGTAATTAAATCCGCATTACTTGGAGGCCAAGCAAGGGATTATTTAGAAGATACGTCGAACCTAGACTCTTGCGCACGTCAGACGAATATTCGGACGAAATTACCAAAAAAGGGATATACCAGGAAGCTTCTAGAATCAACGGGGACCCACTGACAAAACCAGGGACCTAAGTCCTTGGTATTGCTGTGGAAACGCTGTAATTGCCGCGTTTCCGTGGCAATAGAGTGGAGCCACGCGTCGATTTTCGACGCGTGGCCCCGTCTCGTCTTCTGAAATCCTCCTACGCCTATAAATACCCCTGCATAGGTCCAGAACGAGGTAGTTTACATTTTTAGGCTAGGATTTCTATGTTTTAGTGTAGTGTAGGTAGGTGTTCTTCATTTCTTGTATTTTGTTATGTTATTTCATTTTTAGATCTTGTAGTATGGCTGAGAGATTCAGATAGAGATAGAGAGGGATTGATGTAATAGATGGTGACAATCTATGTAAAGGTGCCTTCTTTCTTCTCCAATGTAATCTCCTCCATCTTCTACATATTGCTTGGCTAATTTTTCTTTTTCTCATGGCAATCTAACTACTAACCACTAACCATCTAACCACTTACTTGATAATCCACATGAATCTAATAGCCTCTATAAGACCTTGCTCTTGCAAGAGCCATTGATGGCTCATGATGATGGATTCTAACATTCTAACATTTCTAACACCTAACCCACTAACTTACTAACTTGCAATGTCTTCTTTATTTCATGCAAACCTCTAACCGGTTTTGATGATTTAATAAGTAACTTGCAACTTGTTAGTGGTATGGATGTGTTGTTTGAATGTAGAAGACCAATCTTATGAACCATGCTCTGTATCGTCTCTTGAAGCCAAGGATTAGTGATGGCCAAGGATCCATGTGAGGCAACTATCACTAAGAGGTTAGCATGGTTAGTTGATCACTTAGTAGTTAGTAGTCATGAGCTTTCTTTTATCTTGTTTTAAAAAGCAATTCTTTTATCTTTTCATCGGTGTTTTTACCATCCTCTTTGTTCACCCTTGTTTCATCTTCTTTACTACAAGCTTCATCTTCTTTCCTATTTTGCTTTCCAAACCACTTCTCTTTGGTTTTTCACATCGACGTTTTCATCGCTCTCCTCACCTACCACATTCTGGATTTCCTTTTCTTTTCTTTACTTTTCTTTTGCTAATTCTTTTAACAAAGAAGAACTGTTAACATACGACGTGAATAGAGACTGTTAATGCTTCTATCGCCTCCCGTCCCTGTGGATTCGACCCGTTGAGCCATTGCTATAACGAAAGTATCGAGGGTACATTAGCACATATACGAGCTTTTCATTGATTTCACAAATTACACGTTTTTGAGTGCTAGTTCCGCCCCGATCAAAATTTTGGCGCCGTTGTCGGGGTACGGGAATGGTTTTGATGTCACGTTTTTGTTAACAATTTTCTTCTCTGTTTTGGTGTGCAGGACAATCTTTACAGGTGCTTAACATTGCAGAATAAAACTAGCTTTGCGTCTCCCTGCTCTAGAAAGCAGTGACTCAGCTTCTAAAGAACCGCCGCGCAAACGTGACTTTTGTCGCGAAAACGCGGCCATTTTGTAATTATTGTGTATCTTGTTGTGCTGGGATGTGTTCATTGTAATAGCTAGTGGATCTGTATTATTACTTTCCTGCTTTGATTGCCTACACACCATAATAAACTAAAGAACTAAAATACGGTATTTGGACGCTTTTAAAATGGCTTAGACAGTTGCATTTAGACACGTGTCAATTCAATTCCAATATACTGTATTTTTGTTCTGTTGTTGTGATCTGGATGGAGGTGTACATATGGCATTGCATATAGCATAAGACAAACACGTGGGTGATTTATTCGCTTTGTGTTTTATTCTTGTCTATATTGCACACTTGCACGAATTGAACTTAAGGGTATAACCCAATACAAGATAAGGTGGGATTTAATCACCCTTCCTTAGCCCAAAAACCACCTCCCCACTCACACAACCCAAGCCCTAATAAAAATTAATAGACGTTGGCCCCTTGGGACATCTCGGACTCATTAAGAGATTGACCGAGGGTGGAACTTGTTTTGAATCTTACTCTTGTGAAATCAGTGTCTAAGGTTGGGGATTAAGAGGTTACGCCTCGAAGATACCGTGGTTTGGCGTAATTAAGGCCCGTTGCTTACGTACGGATACCTCCCACCGTATTTTGCCCCTACCTGGCTGATTAGCTTGTGGTCGGATTCAAGCAACAATCTCCCCCGGGTAATCGACCAGTTAGGAGTCGTCTAGGTCTAAGTCAACTATAACGCCCCGATCCGGCGGGTACGAGAACGTTACTGCGACGTATATACGCAGGTCAGAAATACCCTCACGTATATACGCTAAGCATCAGTACAGGCAAGAATCAGAGTACGGAAGCACGTGGTGCATTATACATTCCAACACATGAGTACAATTACAAAGTTATCACCATATGTGATCCAATATTACAGAATATTACATCACCAATATGGCGCAATTGCGAGAATACAAGGATGTATAAGTATAAACAGTATAAATGGTGGCTCAGAGTCATAACAGGAAAACTCTAGAGCCGAACAAGGGGGCCTGGAAGGTTGGGGCTCTGGATGGTCTACTGGAGATCCACGCTACCGCTGCGCCACTCTGATCAGCAACTGGGAGAGTCCACACGCTCCAAACTTCAAAACCTGGACATGAGGATCCAGAGGAGTCAGAACTCCCCGGCGAGTGGTAATGCGAAAGCCAGATGGCGAGTATGGATAAGCACATGTGTATCGATAAATCTGGATCATAAACATGAAAACCGTGTCGTAGGCACAAACATACAGAAGCAAGTAGATATACGACATATGATATCAAGTAGGGAAGACTCATGTATGATAAGATAAGAGCAGGGGGCAAGTAGAAGGCAGGATATGAACATGTATAATATAATAATCATAAAACCGGAAATCCGAAGTAAAATTCGATACAAGCAAACATGACAAGGCATACTACAGATTCAAAGCTGGCAACTTTTATTATTATTATTACTCATCTTACCCCGATGTCTAGATATGTGAACTAGCGTCCCAGCGCACATATATCCACATCTGAGTAAAGCAAGGTTGTTATTGAAAACCAACGGGGGTATCAACGAACAATGTTTACAGTGGGTCCCGTACATGCCCGGGACCACGGTCCAGGATGTTCCATCGCTGGTATATGGAACCGGCCGCAAGGCCTACAGGAGGGTCTTATAGAATGCCCTTATCAAGATGGTACCAGGAAGGAGGGAGCCAGCACTCCCCTCGGTCGCCTGGAGGCCCACAGGTCAGACCAAAAGTTTTAGTTGCACAACATGCCTAATACCGCTGTAAACACGAACATATATTGATAGCCGCAAGTTTCCCCCGACCCGATGCAAGTTGTTCCGTTTTATGATTTATTATATAATTGTCAATTTACGGGTTTAGCAGGTGCAAGACATGATCAGGAGTTCAGGAGTACATGAGTACTATAGATTCAGGTCACTGTATATACAATACAGGATAACAAGTACAAGATTTAAGTCACTGCATGTAATGCAGGATAACAAGTATAGTATTCCTTAAATGTGATAATCACATGTCAAGTATTAATATTTCAAGAGGCAAGTGATAAGTCATGTCATAGTGAGAAGTAAGTATCGAGTAGCAAGTCGGGTGTCAGGTGATGACACAACAGTTGACAAGTGATATAGACAGGTGTCAGGTATTAGCAGGTAGATGATAGATTTCAAGCAAAAGCATGTCAAGTGTTAATATATCAAGTGTGTACTTGACAAGTGATAAAATAATAGCTGAGCACAATCAAGCAAAGCTGAGCAAGCTGGAGCGAAGCTAATGTACAACACTAAATGCTATCACGCTCGGCGTGGTTACCACTCGCAGCGTAGCTAAACACACGTGTCGCAGAAAGCGTATGAACGCTATACTACTACTCACGGGAAGCCATGCTCACGGGGTAATTACACTCGAACGGAGTAAGCGGTAAAGTGTTGACGCTAGGTCCGCCTACCAGGCGTAGCATAGAGAAAGTCTAGAGGACTTTAAACCTCAAAGGTTGTACCCAGAGGTTAGGGTACCTGCAGAGAAGTGTTAGTTCCAGATACAAATACATAGGACAATCAAGTCGATCCAACGAAGCGGGAAAGCTAAGAGGAAAGCGAGAACACTCGCCTAAGTCTTCAGAAAACACAGTGAAATTCCCGATCTCCGGAATCCAGGTAATCAACGCGTCAACGCGTTTGAAAGAAAGTGATAGAGAAAGGAGGAAATCAAGAGAGAGAAAGAGAAGGAGAGAGCTAGAGAGAGAAGTCCATGGAGAGAGAGTATGCACAGGGGGGACGCGGGTTTGAGAGTGAGACGCGGGGTCGCAGACGCGGGAGTCGCGTCGCGTAAATGTCACAAACGCGGGGTTCGACACCCGCGTTCAAGTAATAACACGAGAAGAACGCGGACGCGGACGTGGGTTCCGTGTCGCGTTAGCACGAGAAGAACACAGACGCGGGCATTAGCTCCGCGTCGTGTTGACATGAGAGGGACACAGATGCGGGTATGGACTCCGTGTTGCGTCGATACAAGAACGCGAAGGCCGCGTTAAACAGATGTTAAGAACGCGAAGATTCGTGTTATGGAATTGCATGGACGCGGGGGTGAGATCCGCGTCTGCAATTTACAGAGAGAAGGAGGGAGATCTAGAGAGAAAGAGATTAGGGAGAGGAGAGAGAATTCAGGGGGAGAGAGAGAATCTGGAGAGAGAGAGAGAGAGAATTTGGAGAGAGGAGAGAAAGTGCTGGGGCTGCTCACGCAGCCCCTGCGCAAGGAGGGCCCACGGGGAACCGTGGGCCCTGAGGGACCTGGCCGGCACTCTGCCGGCCAGAGACCTGGCCGCCGGCGGTCTGGCTGCCAGCGGCGCAACAAATAAAGCGGAGAGCGAGAGAGACCAAGGGAGAGAGAGAAAGAGAAGGAGCTGGCCGGCCTCTGGTGGCCGGCCAGGCAGCTGCCGGCGGCGGCCCTGGCCGCCGGCGACCAACAGAGAGAAGAGAGGGAGAGAGAATAGAGTGGGGGCAGCAGCCCCCCTCAAAGCACGGCCTGGCTCTGCTAGGCCGTGGCCTGGCCGGGGTTTGGCCGCGCCAGGCGCCCAGGGCGGCGCCGGTCGCCGCCGGAGAAGGGGGTGGCGCACGGCCACCCCAAGGAGGGGGAGAAGGTGAGGTGGTGGATTTGGTGGTGGATGGCCGGAGATGGGTTGAGGGAGGTGGTGGTTGAAGGAAGAAGATGATGAGGGAGATGGTGATTTTGGTAGTGATTTGAAGTGGTGGTGGAGGAATTGAAGGAGATGGGAGGAGGAAGAGTTGGGTGTTATGGGGGTGGAGTTGGAGTGGAGAAGATGGTGGTAGTGGTGTTTAATTTTGAAGAAGATGAAGAAGAAGAAGAAGGTGGAGATGGTGGTGGTTTTGAGGAGGAAGGAGATGTTGATGGTGGTGTTTGATGAGAGGAAGTGGTGGCCAGAGTTGGATGGGCCCTCGCCGGCGGTGGTGGCCGGTGGTTGGGCGCGGGCTTGGTCGTCGGCCACAAATGGAGGAGAAGAAGAAGAAGAAGAGAAAGGAGAAGAAAGAAAAAGAAAAAGAAAAAGAAAGGGATTGATGGAGATGGGAAGGATGGGAGAGGGAATTAAATGAGGGGGTGAGGTGTCGCCCACGTGGGGGCGCGTGGGCTGCTGGAGTCGGTGGAAGAAAAGAGAAGGAAAGAAAGAAAGAAAAGAAAGATTTGAAAAAAATAATATAATATTAAGGTCGGCAAATATCGACTGTTCCGGAAAAATTCCCAAAAATACCCAGAGGTAGAAAACATCATCCTGAGGAATAATATGAAATCAGTTTTCTGAAATAAAATCCCGTTTTCAAATTAAAAATCCGAAGTCAACCGTCGATACCGGTCTACACCGGGTCAGCCGGATTTTGATAAATTATGAAAATTCCAAAAAAATATATTAAGGAAAAAAATACGATTCTAAGAAGTAATGTGAAAGCGGAATTTAGAAATTCATTCCGATTGTAAACTAAAAATCCTGGAACCAACCAGCGATACTGGCCGACACCAAATCCGTGGAATTTTGATAAATTCAGAAAATTCTCAGAAAAAGTATTTAGATAGGAAATCTGATTTTAAGAAATAATGTAAAAAGACACTACTAGTAATTTCACTCCGTTTGTAAATTAAAAATCTAGGAATCGGTCAGCGGTGCTGGTCGACACCGGTTTTAAAGATTTTCCATTTAATTCAGGAAAATTCCAAAAAATCATAGAAAATCTAAAATATTAGAAAATGATGTTTGAAACTGAAATCGGTCAAGTCTGAATACCGAAAAGACCAAATCGAGTAATACACTAGGATCGGGTCCCCGGTTCAGAGAAGGGCAGACTCTGAGTCCGTGAATTCGGATCCAAGACAAACGATCATATAAATAATTCATAATACAAAACAAATACAGGAAGTAAATCAAAAAAAATACGATCGAAAAATCTGAATACGTAACTAAGTACGTATTCGGGAGCGGGGTGTTACATCAACCTTAATATGGGCTTGGTTTTAATTTTTTCTTTTTGTTTGTTGTTTGATTTTTCTATTTTTTGTTTGTTTGTGAAATAGAATTCAACAATAACAATTCTTTCAATCCGAATATGAATCCATATTTCACACCGACCCCATTCGATTCGGATAATTCCAACCCGGCTTTTTACTATATGCACCAACCAAATATATCGGTTGGACTTATCCGAATCAATACAACCTATACCCACATTCTTATGACTATAATTTTCAAAATAATTTCACCTCATCACAGAGTCAATGGGGATTCACCTCCCCCGAGTTAAATTTTCAACCTCCTTGTCCACCATATCCACCTTGTCCACAAATCTCATTCCCCGAATTCGCTTCCTATACTCCTTTTTCTAGAACCACCAATTGAAGAAAAATCTGAGTTAGAAAAGAGAGTAGAAGCCAATTTACAAGAGATCGAGCGACTGCTTCAGAAAAGGAGGGCCTCTCTAATTCCATAATATTTTCAAGAGTCTTACTCAGTTCCACCTCCTTATAATGAACAACCATCTGCCTGGGGAACGAGTAAGGAATTCTTGCGTGAGTCCGAACAACAATCAAATCTGATGGACTCACGATTTCATCATAATTTCCAAAACAAATCATCATCTTTTCAGGCCTAATCGCAACAAAACGATGAACCAATTAATTATGAAAAGATGCTTGAAATCATGACTCAAGCTCAAATTCTCATAATCATGACATAGATATGATGGTCAAAAGTCTTCATTCTCATCCTTTGACCATTTCTAATGTCACTAACCATTCTGTCAGAGCCAAAGAGTCATGTTGTTTTGGAAATCAAGATTCAATTTCAGCACACCCATCTGAACTTGTCCAAACTTCAAATGTTAAAGATCCTATTGACATTTTGGCAAATTATCCTTTTCCTGAAATTGAACTTGAGTATGAATATGATCATGAACCTCAAATTAGTGATTCAATTCTACTTCCTGATTCAATTATGACTCCAGTGTCTTCACCTGATTTCAATCCTTTTCCCGAGTCAGTATTGGATCCAGTGCCAGTCCATCGTGAAATTGAATCACCAATCATTTATGATGATCATATTGAACTTGACCAATTTCATACTTTTCAAAGTCCCATTGATAAATTGGCAAGTTCTCATTTTTGTGGAATTGAACTCAATGAGGAATGTGACTTTGATCCTCAAATTTGTGATCCAGTTCAAATTCCTGAATCACTATTGACTCCGATTTTGTTACCCAATTTGAGCAACATTTTTAGTCAGTTTTGATTCCCATACCTGTCATTCCTGAACTTGAATCACCAATTTTAGATAGTCATATTCCATCATGGGGAAATGAATGTGGACTTGAGCTTCATCTTCTTGATTTGGACCCACTTCCTCCTGAACCTATCTCGACTCCCGAACCTTTACTTGACTTAAATCTTTTTCCTGAGTCGCCTGAGTCGGTATTAGTTTCTGTACTTCCTGAGTCCAAATCAATCATTCCATTCTAGGACAGGGTCTTGATAAACTTGACTCTGAAATTATTTTAAAAATTTGGAAATTAGATGGGGTAAAACTCTTAATAAAAATCATACATATATACATCATTCTAGTGGGTTGTATTCTAGAGGTCTCTGGTGGGTTCCTCAGGATTCCACGCAACTTGGATTGGGCCGCATTTCGTGGACCAATCAGACCGCCACCGGAACCACCACCTTGAGGTGATTTTCCTTCCCTCTCTATTTGTTTCATGCATACATACATTACGATGCATTGAGGACAATGCATGAGATAGTGTGGGGGAGGGTTTACTAACATAGAGTTTTTAGATTTTCTTTCTTTTACACTTCTTTTAGGATACTTTTAGAAAATTTTCCTTTTGTATAGGAATTTTCTCTTTCTTTAAAAACTTTTTGAAATAAGAGACAAAGTTTTGATCTATTTTTAAGAAAATTAAGATAATCTTAGAAATTAAGGAAGCCTTAGTTATGACATCTTAAACCTAGTCGAAATAATGGATCTTTTTTAAATTATAGGCTAAGTAAGATAAATTGGGGAGATAATTTTATCTTGAATTTTCTGCCTTAGATAGTATGCACTTCACACTTACACATTTTTGGGATGGAAACAAAGACCTAAAATGCCATAAAGCAAAAATAACTAAAAAGAAAAAAATATATGGTCAATTATTAGCTGGATAATTATGCCTCAAGAAGCATGATTATTCAAGCCTAACGGTGGTCAAATAATCCCCTTTAGTTTTGTGGTCTTGTTTACTCGAGTCCTTAAACTTGAGGGATGTTTTCTCATCTGGTGCCCTATGACCTTCTGGTTTGGGAGTCATCGGTTACAGGCTCACTACATGGGTGAACTAGAAAGCCTAAGAAAACTGAGGGAAGAAAAAAAAGAAAAAGAAAAATATATAATATATATATATATATATATATATATATATATATATATATATATAAATATATATATAAATGGCTTAATGGTTAGAGTTGAAATTCCAGAAATCTTCACTATCACAAAGTGCATATTATCTAGGTTTTATGAAAGATAAAATATTCAATCCAATTTTGAATTCTTACCTTAATTGAAGACAAGATCTTGCGTAGAGACTAAGTTTAAGGAAGAATAATTTTTGGTGGACTTATGACCGTAGATCGCTTATATTTTTGCACAAATATTTCATAAACTTGTCTCTCTTTCAAAATGTGTTTCAAAATACTAACATTTGTCTTCTTTCTTTATGGATTTTGTGGGTGCAATCCGCTGAAAACCCTCAGGAGACAAAACTCCTCCTCTAGGGTAACCTAGAGGTTTAACGGCTTGTTGCACACGCTCAGTGCAATCGCGTCACCTGCGAAAGTGGTGTAATAACATTTGTAGTACAGTTTTCTTTTCTTTTCTTGTTCGGGACGAGTAAAAGATAAGTGTGGGGTGTGATTAGTCTACAAATATGCATTATTATATCGCATTTCCCCACCGATTTATGAATAAATTGTCGGTCTAAACCGTGTTTTGGTCTCTATTGCAGGTAAACCCAGAGTTCAAGAGCAAAGGAGTAATAAGAGCTTAATTAAACCCCTTTTAGGGTAATTAAATCCGCATTACTTGGAGGCCAAGTAAGGATCATCTAGAAAATACGTCGAACCTAGACTCTTGCGCACGTCAGACGAATATTCGGACGAAATTACCAAAAAAGTGATATACCAGGAAGCTGCTAAAATCAACGGGGACCCACTGACAAAAACCTAGAGACTTTGGCAGGTCCAGAGCTCAGGATTAGTGATTCTCGTACATTGACTACGCATTGTACGACATTCTGCCTGATGACCCCAAAAAGGCGGCTGCCAAGCACCTAAATTCTACTACAATGCGATCACAAGAATACTGTATCGTCAATCACATGATAGAATCTTCCTCTGCTGCTTGTCACATAAAGAGGCTCATGACGGTATATGTAGAGCTCACTAACCTGGTCCAAAAACTTAGAGATCGGATCCGAAGACTTGGATATTATTGGCTAAAGATGTTCCCTGATGCCATCGCTTACACTGAGCGATACCACGCTTGTCAGGTCTATGGTGACTTTATTCATCTGGCACCTGAACATCTTCATCCTACAACTTCTCTCTGGCCATTTGAGATATGGGGGATGGACGTGGTTGGTCCTATTAACCACCTTCATCCAAAGGATACCGGTTCATCTTAGCCATTACTAATTACTTCTCCAAGTGGGTAGAGGCTATCCCTTGAGGGAAATAAAGACATTTGACGTGATCAAGTTCATTAAACATCACGTGGTATACTGTTTTGGCATGCCACGATGGATTGTCCATGATAATGGATCTTAGTTCGTCAGTCAAGCATTCTAAAGATTCTGCAACAAGCTCAGGATCCAGAGTGTCTTCAACGGCATACTATCCAGTCTCTAACGGCCTTGCAGAAGCCTTCAACAAGACCACTGGGATACTTCTCAAGAAATTCGTCTCGAAGAGCTAACGCGACTGGGATGATAAGCTGGTAAATGTTTATAGGCTTATCGCATAACAGTGAGAATCCTGACGAAAGCTACACCATTCTCTTTGGTATACGGGTGTGAAGTGGTACTCCCACTAGAAATCCAGATTTTATCTCTACGCGTTATCTGACAACAGAGATGACAAATGAGGAGAGCATCAACTACGACTTCAGGAGCTGTAAGCTTTGGACGATAAACACCTGCAAGTTCAACAACATATCGAGCTTTATCAAGCATGAATTTCCAGAGCCTTCAACAAGAAAGATAAAGAGCGGACTTTCAAGAAAGATGACCTTATCTTAGCTGTCAGAAGACCCATGGTGATGACACATAAGACAAAAGGAAAATCCCAGCCTAAATGGGAAGGACCATTTGTGGTAGGGTCAGTCTATTCGAATGAAGCATATCGCTTCATAATCTCAGACGGTGATACGCTTATGATGCCGATCAACGATAGATTCTTAAAGAAGTACTATCTTTAACAGGATTCTTCTCATGATCAGGCTAACTGATTGAAGCTTTACCTGCACAAAAATACAAAATTTTAGATTTAAGAATAAAAATGTGCAAGTGCTCAATTCTTACCGCTATAGCAAGTGGCTATGCGGGTCGTGATCCACAAGGAGGGTTTTGCGATAGAAGCGTTTACGTTTCTTTATTGAAATCTTAATGAAGATAAAACGAAAATTCTTCTTTGTTTAAAGAAATGAAAATGAAAAGAAAGTTATGTTAAAGTTAGAAAGAAAGCGATAGATGAAGAAGGTGGAGAATCAAAAAGCGACTATGTACAAATGAGTTGGAAAAGAAATGATGAAAGATTTGGAAGATGAGTGTTGGTTGTTTAATTTACAGAAATAAACGAAAGAAAGAAGATGAAGAAATACTTACCTAGTTTGATTGATGACTTACTTGGAAACCTTTGCATGTTCTACCTTGCTTTGGAGGCGTTCAACGCATAGATCATAAGATCGAGCTCAGTCCTTGTTCGCATTATATCATCAAGCCTTGCAAGAATGAAGTGATACAGATCTTGAGGAGGAGAACGTCTTCATGAACTATCGTTGGCACTCACAAAGACTTTGTTATACTTATGCTTCAGAATTCACTTGCATTCTCATCAAAAACAAACAGAGGTAAAGTAGAAAGAGGAAAAGAAAAAGAAACTAAAAGAAAAGACGAACATAAACAAATGTTTACCTTTATTGCTTGAAACAATGGAAGAAAGGAGGAGGGTACATCGGTGTCACTCTCAACATCAGCCTCTCTCTCTTACTTACATGAATCTTCATCTAACCTAAGCTTACATACAAGTTACATAAAAGAAAAGAAAACCTAAACTAAGAAATGGAAAACTTAGCTAAACCTATCTCTGCCTGGTCCTCCTTGCTCAGCTAAAACCAGTATTTATAGGCAAAAAAAACCTAAAGGAGAAGATCCCAGGAAGATTGGGGAATCTCCTGGTCTGATGTATTTCCCATATCTTCTTCTGATTTTCTTGTTTTTTTCTTCAAAAGTTGACAAACAGCCTTTGATTGTGCTTGATTCAGGGAGGATTCTTCTCAACCTTCCTTACATGCCAAATTTTTCCTTGATTCAGGGAGGATTCTTCTCAACCTTCCTTATATACCAAGATTTTGCCCACAGGGAGGATTCTTCTCAACCTTCCTTATATGCCAAGATTTTGCCCTGATTTCTTCATCTTGATTCAGGGAGGATTCTTCTAAACCTTCCTTATATGCCAAGATTTTGCCCTGATTTCTTCATTTCAAATTTATTCTGAATTAATCAGAATTTGGTGGGCTTTTGGGCTTGTTTCTCTTCATCTCCTTAAGGAATGAGCCTGCAAATAAATTAAACATTTAATTAGGACAAAGCAGATTTTATTCTATAATAAGTATGGAAATATGATAATAAATGTGCAACATTAGTGACCAATCACACCCCCATACCTATCTTTTGCTCGTCCTCGAGCAAAACAACTAAACTATACTAAGGATTATTAGACCACTTTCGCAGGTCAGCGATTGCACTGAGCATGTGCAACATGCCGTTAACCTCTAGGTTTCCCCTAGAGGACGAGTTTTTGTCTCGTGAGGGTTTTCAGTGGATTACACCCACAAAATCCATAAAGAAAGAGAAACAAAGAGTTAGTATTTTCGAAAAGCATTTTGAAAGAGAAAAATATTTGAAATATAATTGTAAGATTTAAGCAATCTAAAGTTATAGGAAAACTGAATTTTCATTCCTAAACTTAGTCTCTATTCAAAATTTGTTATCAATCGAAGTAAGGAGTCAAATTGTACTTCTCATCTGGTCTATTACTTTACCCTAAGTCATATGCACTTTGTGATTGTGAAAATTTTGACTAAGGATTCTTTAACTCTAACTCTTATACCTCATTTATTAATTATATTATATAATTTTTTTTGGTATTATTCCTTAGTTCTAATAGGCTTTCTAATCTGCCCATGTAACGAGCCTTTAATCGATGACTCCCAAACCAAACGGTCTTAGGGCACCAGGTGAGAAAACACCCAAGGACTTAAGGACTCGAGCAAATAAGGCCACAAAACTAAGGATTTTATTATATGAACCCCTTTTAGGCGTGAATACTTATGCTTTATTAGGCACAAATACCCAGCTTAATCAGAGAATGTTTATATATATATATATATATATTTTTTCAAACTTATCTAATCATCTTTCGCATAAATACTAAGGCTTGCTTAGGCCAAAGCACCTAGCTAATCATAATTAGATTTGTTTATCTTTTTTTCTTTTCTTTTTTTTTTAAAGGCATAAGAATCTTTTTTTGAACCCTAAGTGTGTAAGTGTATGAAGTGTGCATATTTCATCAAGGTAAAGATCAAGACTAAATTACTTTGACAAATTATCTTCCTAACCCTAAAATCAAACAAATAATCTTATTTTACCAAGTATAAGAAATCCTAATTTGGATTTTCCTATTCCTTAAAATTAACTTAATTTCTTATAAAAATAAGTCAAAATATTGTTTCTATTTTCAAAAAGTTTTTAAAAGTAAAGAAAATGTTAATTTTTTTATTTTTTATTTTTTATAAAAGAAAACCTAAGTTATGTTAGAACCCTCCCCCACACCTATCTCATGCATTGTCCTCAATGTATGAATTAATGCATAGATGCATGAAAAAGAAGAAAGGGAAGGAAATGTTACCTTAAGGTGGTGGTTCCGGTGGTGGTCTGATTGGTCCACGAAATGCGGCCAATCAACTTTTCTTGGGGCTCGGAGGAACCCGCCAGAAATTACTCTAATATAACCCAATAAAAAGATGTGTCCATAAAGGATTTTTATTAAGTATTTGACCCCATCTAATTTCCAAATTCCATAACAAATTTCGGAGTCAAATTTGTCAACCAGCTCGTCCCAGAATGGAGTGTGAAAAGATAGAATGATTGACTTGGACTCAGGAAGGACAGGAATTAATACCGACTCAGGAAGGTGACTTAAGTCAAGTAAGGTTCAAGAGTCGAAATAGGTTCAGAAATTAGGTCCAAGTCAAGAAGTTGAAACTCAAGTCACAATTATTTTCCAACAATGGAATGTGACTTAATGTTGGTAATTCAAGTTCAAGAATGATAGGTGGAATCAAAACTGACTCTAAAATATTACTCAAGTTTGGTAACAAAACAGGAGTCAATAATGATTCAGAAGTTGAACTGGATCACGGATTTGGGAATCTAGGTCACATATCTCATTGAGTTCAATATCAAAAAAATGAGAACTTGCCAATTTATCAATGGGATTTTCAAGATTATAAAATTGGTCAAGTTCAATATGATCATCAAAGATGGGTGATTCAATTTCATGATGAATTGGCACAGGATCCAATGTTGACTCGGGAAAAAGATTGAAATCAGGTGTAGATACCTGAGTCATTATTGAATCAGAAGTAAAATTGAATCACTAAGTTCTAGTTCATGATCATATTCATTTTCAAGTTCTATTTCAGGCAAGGGATAACTTGTCAAACTATCAATTTCATTTGGAGTTTGGGCAAGTTCAAATGGTTGTTCTGAAATGGAATCTTGATTTCCAAAACTACATGACTCTTCGGCTCTAACAGGATGGTTAGTGACATCAGAACTGGAAACGGTGAGAACGTAGAGATTCGACCATCATATCTATATCACGATTTCTAGCATTTTGAGCATGAGTCATGACTTCAAGCATCTTTTCATAATTGATGGATTCATTATTTTGATGAAAGATGAAGTATTGTCTTGGAAGTGGTAGTGAAATTGTGAGTCCATCAGATTTTGTGATTGTTGTTTAGACTCACGCATACTCCTTTCCAAATTGATGGTTTTTCTATTTTGGACTGGTGGAACTGAGTATGACTCTTGGGGATATTGTGGACTAGGTGGATAAGGGGACAAGTTGGTTGAAAATTATGCTCGGGGTAGGTGAATCCCCACTGACTCTGTGAAGAGTTGAAATCGTTATGAAATTATAGTCATACGATGGGGGACATGGTTTATATTGATTCGGATAAGACCAATCCGGTACACTAGGTTGGTTAAAGTCATGATATCCCGGGTTGGTAATATCCGAAAAAGAGTTTGATGTGTAATATGGATTATTATTGAAATTGGAAAAATTGTTATTATAGGCATATCACACAATGGAATACAAACAAAAAGAAAGAAAAACAAACAAATAAACAAAGAAAAAGAAAAAAATTCTAATCTAAGTTAGGGTAGACCTATGACCTAGACGACTCCTAACTGTTAGACTGTCCACGGAGGTCCAATGCAGACTTTGACCACAAGCTAATCAGCCAGGTCAGGGCAAGCTGGTGGGAGGTTTTCCGTCAAGACGTTCCTTAATTAAATAACCACCAACCTTCGGGCTTTCGGCCCTTAATCCCTTTCCTAGACACTGATTTTGCAAGAGTCAAATTCCAACACTTTTCCCCCTTAGGATGATCTCCTAATTGAGTCCGAGATGTCCCTAGGGCCAACGTCTACTCATTTTTAGTTAGGCTTGGTTAGTGAGTGCTTGGAATCTGATTTTTTGGGCTAAGGAAGGGTGATTAAATCCCCACCTTCTTGTTATGGGTTAGTGCCCTAAGATAAGTTTGTGCAAGTGTACAAGATATGTAAATAAGATTCACTCAAAGCGATGTAAATCAACCAAGAGATAGTCCTATTCTAGATGCAATGCGTACGTACCTTGCTCCAGCACTCTTCAACAGTAAAATAAATGAATTGAAAAGACACGTGCCTAAAATGCAAACGTCTAATCAATTTTTTATCTTTTCAACAAATGTTTTACTGTTGATTATTAGCAGGCTTATGTGATTGCATATAAGAAATAAAGTTGCAGAAAACTAGAATTTTGTAAAACAAGCAGCCCTGCAAAAACCAATTAGTAGTGAACTCTTTCTTGCTGCGGAAACGCGGCTAAAGCCGAGAAAACGCGCGCAATTCAGAGGGTACTTGGTCTCTGCTTTCTAGAGCAGAGGCCCATACCACTTATATGTCACTGCAATCTTCTTTTCCTGATTTGCTTCCCTAACCTGCAACAGAGAAAAAGTTCGTTTTAGTTCTAAAAATTTTCAATAAAAAATAGATTTCAATAAAAACGTTACCCTCCCCGCAACGGCGCCAAAATTTGATTGAAGCTTTACCTGCACAAAAATACAAAATTTTAGATTTAAGAATAAAAATGTGCAAGTGCTCAATTCTTACCGCTATAGCAAGTGGCTATGCGGGTCGTGATCCACAAGAGGGTTTTGCGATAGAAGCGTTTACGTTTCTTTATTGAAATCTTAATGAAGATAAACGAAAATTCTTCTTTGTTTAAAGAAATGAAAATGAAAAAGAAAGTTATGTTAAAGTTAGAAAGAAAGCGATAGATGAAGAAGGTGGAGAATCAAAAAGCGACTATGTACAAATGAGTTGGAAAAGAAATGATGAAAGATTT